>VDFB02320192.1:0-178915 GCA_007258455.2 Sequoia sempervirens
CCACTCCTGTAGGATCTTTAAAATTCTTTTGTTTGCCAATCATCTCATTCAATATATTAGTACTATGATCAAATTTATGACTTTTATCTAATTGAGCCTTGACACTTTCAAGCTCTTTTCTTAATGTAAATACTTCTCCTTCAATTTTTAGACATTCAATATTTTTTACCTCCAAATCAGATCTTACAACATCTGCTATCCTCTTACATTCTTCAATTTCAATTTTCTGACTAATAATCATATCATCTTTAAGAGTTAGTTCTTTTAACAAGGAATCATTATCTGAATTTCTCTTTAATGAAGCAACCTCATTTCCTAGTTTAATACACAACTCATCCTTGTCTTTTAACTTGGCTTCCAATCCTTCTTCAGTCTTTTTCTTATCAACCATTTGGGCTTTCAAAAATTCAATAATCTTTTTATCATCATTATGATCTTGTATTACAACTTTATTAACATTGACACTTTCTTGTAGGCATACCTTAAGATCCTGATTTTATTTTATAAGCCTCTTAAGTTCATATAAGGAAGCAAATAGTTCTTCCTCCAAATCAACCTCAAATTCATCATCTTCATATTCCTTTTCACTTACTAAGTGAATCTCTTCTTTGACAACTACGGGATCACATTTAGTATTAATTGGTAGGGGTATTACTTGAGACAAAACTTCACTAGACTTGACACTAGTGTTTTTCTTCTGACTTTTGTTTCTTTTTCACTTACCCATAGTACTCCTCTTATCAAGAACTTGGTTGAATTTAAATTGGTTAGGCTTATGTAAAATTCTAGCTCTTTACATCAACATTAATCGAAATCAGATTTGTTTTCACAAAACATATAGACAATACAAACATACAGAAATAACTTCTCGAACTTGTGACATATTTGACAAACTTCCAAGACCAGAATCAATCCTAGGTTGATTAGACCTATATGAGGACCCTACGCTCTGATACCAATTGTTGGAAGATGAATTACTCTGAGAGGGGGGGGGTGAATCAGAGTAATATAAAAAATTTCAAACTTTTAACTTCATGAGAAAATTAAACAATGACCTTGAGACAACTTTATGAACCCTCTTAAATTTCAAAGTGAACTCTAACACATCAAAGAACTTTTAGCAGAATGACAGATTAATAAAAAACTTACATAACAATGTCAAAGCATGATATTGATTGTTCATGTAAAATTGATTGAACAATTCCTTTTAATGCTTTATTTCCACAAGACTTCATGTATAATTTGAACACTTTTATAATAGAATGAAATGTTTAGTCGAGTATCAGAGCATTGCATGAATTGTATTGAAAAATGATAGAATGAAAAACATTAACACTTAAGCACATGGGCTGAAACAAAAATGCACAGATTTCACCACATAACACATTATTTTCCTAAGTGGAAAAACCCTCTTGGGCTATAAAAAACCACTCGTAAATTGATCTTTTCATTCATTCAAAAGAGCACCAACTTTGTAACAATGTGGAGCACCAACTCCAAGTACAAACTAAAGCACCCACTTCAAGTTAGGAGCACCAACCCCTTTTGAAAAGTTTCTATATGAAAATGCAAACTATTAGGACCTTATAACTGCACTAATGTCTACAATTACAAAATATCAACAGAGTACAAATATATAATTTTCAATAATACCCACTACAAAGTGTATTGAATATGACAGTACAAAAAAATAACCTCACTAAAATCTGTATGTAATCTTTGTATTACAACCAGAGATGTAAACAATATAAATTCTCTTTTATCACCTTTTCAAATTCAAAAATATCACTGTCAAAACCCTTTCAAAATACTTTGTTTTAACATCAAACCCTCATCACTGAGTAATGGCTAAAAGCCATACATGTATACAATGAATGAATGAAAAACTAGTTCTCATTTACAAAACCCATATCCAAAAAATTTAAACTCTTCAATTAACGAGGGTTTGTCTAAACTGAAAAATTTAGTTGAAAAAAAAAACTGTATTTCGAAACCTTTTCAAAATAACCAATAACTGTAAAACCCTTGAGTGAAGAACTCGGGTTATGCAAAATTGAAACCACTTTCCATAAAACCTTAACCATATTTAGTTATGCTTTTAAAATGACACAAAATCTTTCCAAATTTGAGGACTATCTATCATGGTAGCCAAAAGACATTACCAGCAAGCTTCATAACTGCCTCACTGAATTCCATATTGTAGTTCATTGAATTTCCAGCGTGCAGATACCTGTAACTACCATTGTTCATAGCGACAACAACTAGGGTTTCAAACCCTAAGAATGAAAAACAAAATACTTCACCCTAATTTTTCCTTTCTCAAGGTATTTGATTACTATGCCAAGAAAAATAAACTTTGAAGTTCTAAAGACTAAGTCATGATTTAATAAATCATCATAATGTTTTTTTTTTTAAGTCCGCAATCAAACATTTTACCATGGAGGCCGAAAATATAATCACTTTGATAATTTCTCAAAGAAATGTCAATCCACATTATCACTTAATAACCATTATTCAATGACCAATGATCTCCAAAAAAAAATGACAAGCATAAAGATATATGATGGTTGTCGATGCATATTTCAATATGACTTTAACCAAAGTCATTTACTAATGCAATAAGGCTTGATACCATTGCAAGTTAGCAATTTAAAAATGATGCCTAGAATAACATTACCTTCGAGCCATAAATGTTACCTTCACATATATATTTGACAAGATACCTTTAGATATCAATTGATGTCAAGGATCGTGTAATGGAGTCTCCTTTAATAACCATATATATTGTTAAAATCATATGCCTTAGACAAATATGACATCAAGCCAATATGTAACATAGTTCCCTTGTCAAGGCCATGTGACATTCAAAATTTCCTTTGTAATAAACCAAGATTTATAGAATACCAATGATCAATCTGATAAATGATCAACTGAAACAATATACCTAAACATTTCAAGGTGACAATGTCATAAATCTGAAGTTGATGAATGCCCTATGGAATACAATAAAGAAGAGCCAACCCGTCAAACTAAATATCCTGAACCCGTTGCATGATCATCTTGAATGACCTATAATAATGCTTTATCACACTGTTAGTAACCATAACCATAACCATCATGAGTCATCAACATGTAAATATATCACCATCACTATCAACCAACTGTAAACGTCATGTGACTGCATAAGTGTGAACCACTGAATAAGAAAGCACTATATCAAACCAATTTTGACATCAAGGAAAAATTACACAAACCACAAAACAACTGAAATTCAACAGTACAACCACCCACACATTTGGATTTGGAATTAAAATGAATCCCATGTGATTGTGAGGCAAAGGTGTTGTGTATGCTCTCTCCTTGCACTTCATGTGATTTGGGAGATTAAAAACAATGTACTTCCTTGCTTTTATATACCTTTAAAGGGCCTTCCATCCCGCTTCAAAAGATGGGAATGACCCAATCAATAACAAGCTAAAAACAAGCTACTTACGAACCGCTATATAAGAAATGTGTTTTTGACGAAAGTCATAAGCAATAGGTGTAGATGTGTCATACTAACAACTGCCACCCCTAGTGTCTACATGACACGTCAAAATCCTTTCTTAGGAAGGGACTAGGATTCCACTTGATTGAAATAATCTTGAGCTAATCTTGCTGCATGTATGGCCACCTTGAACGAAATCCCTTACTATGAACCAATTGTTTTAGTGGCCAAAATCCATTTCACTTGCTAGCACTGGCACGGTCATTCTAAAGTTGCCCCATGTTTTCACCATTCATGTGTAGAGGCAAAAATTCCTCTTTGGGGAATTAAGACTTGGTGTTCAAGAGAAGTGTATTCCATGTAAGGGGTAGTCAGTGCCACCAAGTCTCTAGTTGTCTGTCTTTTTTACTTGGCTAGAGAAATCCAAGTGGCGATCTAGCGAGTGGTATCTCTTGAGAAGCTTGGGTTGTGCATGTTGTCTATGAGTTTCTTTATTTATATTTGAATCAAAAAAATTCACGCTCAAAATCAGACCAAAACAAGTGTTTGTGACTATTTTCTATGTTTTCCAAACTTCATCTCATAAAATCTCATCAAAACCAGTCAAAAAACCATTCAAAAACTAGGTCAAAACATCAAAATTGCAAAATCAACATTTTATTAATTGCAACTACCTGCTTACCAAAATTCCAAAAATCATTGTCCAAAATTGAATCAATTCATCTTGATAGAGATCTTGTTATCTAAACCTTAAAATTGTAGAGTTTTACTAGTCCATTTCAACACTTCCATTTAGGATTAACTTACATTCTAGGTTGCTTTCCTCATCCTTTTTCCTTTCATAAATTTATCCTAGACCTTAGGCTGCACCTAACTTCTAGATTTAAGACATAAGAAGATTACTAAGCCTTTGAACAATCTATGGTTGCTTATCCAACTTGTCATTGACCTTCATTTTTTACTTTACCAAACTTTTTCATTATCATCTTTGGTCAATACTTGAGTCTCAAATTTGTGTCCTAGTTTAGACTCACATTGTAAAAACTATCATCTTGATTATCACAAAGGTCAATGACATTTTGGTTTGTTATCTTGGACCTACAATAGCTTGGTTACCATCCTTTGTCTTAAATCTTAAAGATTCATATCCTTAGTGTCATCTTTCTAGTGCCATTTAGATTCACATCATACCCTTTGACCATAGCATCAATCCTTAATCTTAGACTTTGCACTTTGCATCCTTATATCCCAAAAACACAAAAAACATAGCTTAATTTCATCTTAGACTTAGTTGCACCACTACCTTTGATCATTAACTTAGCATCATTTAGTCTCCATATCATTTTCCTTGATCATCAATTAGTATACCTTTGGTATCCTCTGGCATCCATTAGTTTCATTTAGCTTCATTTCGCTTCATCCTTTAGTCATCATTATCCTTGCATGATCACCTTGCATTCTTATATCCAAAAATCCCAAAAAAATAGTTTAGCGTCATATCACCTTCCAACTTGCAAGTCTTACATGGCTGAAACAAGGTCACAAACTAAAATAGAGGACATGGATTCCTTAAATGGCCCCTTTTCTGGTCAACATTATGAAACCAAATTTGGATCAAACTCAAATCAATCTACTCCACAAAGAGAAACACCACAAAGAGACCCAACCAACACATTAGACAATCTAAGTCTAGACGAATTTAACAAAAAAATGACTCCCGAAGAGATTGAAAGAGCTTACCAAGATCCAATGATTTTACGCATAGTTGATGAGCTCGTCAATGTTGATCCTAATAGATTCTTCTATGCACTAGCCAAAAATGGTGTTAAAATCCCTTCAGGCTTTGATGTCTCAACCATTGTAGAAGAAGATACTCAAAATCCATTTGCATCAATGATGCCATCTTCACAACAAATGTCAACTATACCACCTAGGACACCAACACACATGGCACTCACTACAACACACATTCCTAGTATCTCCACACTTGGAAACAAGGTGACTCATGTGACAACACAATGATAAAATTTCACATTTGGAAGCTCATCAAATTCCATGGGTAAGACCTTCACAAATCCTCTTTTTTAAAATACAAACCAAGGTCCCACACCTTTTCTTCAAAATACAAATCAAGGTCCTATTCCTACACTTCAAAACACGAACCAAGGTACCTCATTTCAATTTCAAAGCACACCCTCATCAAATCAAAATCAACCAAAAAAATCTAGGAGAATTCACATTGTCCCATGAAGGGTGCCAAACCAAAACATTAATCAATGACCTACCCCATCATTCCAAAACATTAATCAAGGACCTACCCCATCATTCCAAAATGCTAATCAAGGACCTATCCCATCATTTCAAGGATCCACACCATCTTTCCAAAACACAAACGAAGGACCAACCTTTCAAATCAAAGGAACAAATCAAGGGCCCACACCACAATTCCAAAATTCCATACCAAATACAAACATGACCTATGGGACCAATCTAAATTCCAATTTCCCTCCAAATCAAACCAACACGAATGCCACATTCATACATTAAATGCCACAAAATGCCAATCCCAATCCAAATTCAACATATGACGTTAACACCAACATCATAAAACCAAATTAAACCAATGCAACACCAACACTTTGATGCAACAAATATAAGCCATCCAACAACAAATGACAAACATGCAATTGGGAACCAATAAGAAAACCTATTCCATGAAGGAATTGTGCCCCTATCCATTCGATAGAAATCTATACATACCACCCTTTCCCCCTCACTTCACGACACCAACTTTACTTAAGTACAAAGGGAAAGGAGATCTAGTGGAATACATACGGGAATTTATTATGTCACGTATGGAAGTCACATATGATCCCAACTACTTGATGAGACTATTCCCACAAAGTCTCATGGGGCTAGCCCTAGATTGGTTCACACACCTCCCTTTATGGATTAGAACATGGGGTGAGTTGGCTGATAAATTCATTAATCACTTTGTCTTTAACATTGAAAGTGATATCACCCTTGCAACATTCGGCACAACCAAACAAGAAGAAGGGGAGTCACTTACCTCATTTTACCAAAGATGGAAAAGTCTAGCTAGCAAGTTTCCTTGTCACATTCCTTAGAAACAACTAGTCACCATGTTTGTGGAAAACCTAAATGCTAAAATGATGAGTAGACTTGAAATATAATGTTGCACAACTTTTGATGAAATCCTTGAGAAATGCGTCCTTATTGAAAAAGGTCTTATCGCAAAAGGACTAGTCAAAGTACACAAAGAGACTCCAAAGCCCAATAATGACAAAAAAATATATTGGTCCTGAAACAAGAATGTCGCTAATGATGGATTTGTCAATGCTAAAGTCATAAAAAAGGGTCCTTCCATTCACCTCAAAGGTCCTTCCTCATCAGACACATCGAACACATCAAAAACCCAAATACAAGTTCAAAGTCAAACATTGAATGCAGTCCAAAACAATCAACTACACGAAGGTCCTCCATTTACCAAGAGAACATATACCCAATTGGGCGAACCCATTGAATCATTCCTAAAAACACTCTTGCAATCCAACGTCATCCAACTACTAGACATAAAAAACCATGAACCCTCATTGATCAAACTCAACTGGTGGAAAGAAGATGAATATTGTGAATATCACCACAGAAAAGGACATAAAACATCTAGATGTTGGACTCTCAAAAATGTCATTCGAGACCTCATTGAATAGGGAATCATTTTAATTGACAATTCACAAGGAAAGAAAAATGTTGATCACACCATATTTAAAACTCCCTTACAAGATCATGACAAAGGAAAAGGATCCAGTTTAGGGAATAACAATAGTGCCAATTATACCAACGTTAAACATGACTATAGCACTATTATCCTTAACATAAGACCCTTTGATGATCGCATTGCCACCATTATCATAAACAAGAAAATATTCGAGTGTGCTATCACCACTCGGAGAGCCAATGTAACTCTTCTAGGACCTCCTTCCAATCCACAACCAAAGAGCCAGTACAATATCCTAGATTAGTTAGGGAAGACTCCCACACATATTTCCATCCTGGAACTCCTTCGCATATCTCTACAACACAAAGCTATCCTTGATAAAGTCTTACGAGAAGCATTTGTACCTGCCAATCTAGATGTCAATTAATTTTAGGCAATGGTTAGATACCTAGCTATGCCACATCATGTCACCTTCTATGAACAAGAATTTTCCACACAAAAGTCAGATCATAATGATTCCCTGCACCTTGAAGTCTGCATTTATAAACATAAGATCAGATGAGTTCTAGTAGATGGTGGAGCAAGTCTGAACATTTTCTCACTAAAATTGGTGAAAGCACTGGGATACTCTAAGAATTGCATAACCAAACTAAGAAAATTGTGATCAAAGCTTATGATGATGTTGTTGGCAATACAAGGGCAAAAAACTGAGAGGGGGGGTTGAATCAGTTGTCACAGAAATTAAAAACTTATTCAACTTATTAACCTTATTCGTAGATTTGATAATTAACCATGAAAACTTAAATCATCAATACACTAGAAACACACATAACACCAAGATTTTTTTACATGGAAACCCTGTTAGGGGAAAAACCACAGTGGAGGTTAGTCCACAAGATTATACACTGTTAAAAGTATAATGAAAATGAAATGTGGGGAATGCACATGCATTCAGGAACACTTCCTAGAGCTCACTACTCAATTACAAAGGAAGACACACTGTCTTATAAAGAGATTTGGATTACAGTCATCCAGATCTTGAACTAAGAAAATAGCATCTGCTAATGCATGATTATAGTTCCAATTAAGCACATAAAAAATTATTCACTCTTCTACACACTTCTTCACACTCTGTTCTGCCTTCAAATGAGTTAGAACATTATTCATGCACACACAAATTCAACATACTTCAAATGAAATGAACAATCGCTTATATATATACACAGCATGAAATTTCATTCGCTACAAGTCGGCCACAAAGAAATAATAAAATGAATATAAACTGTCGGCCCAAAACATTAAATATTATCAATTTGAATCAACCAAGGTTAGCCACAACTTAGTAAGGACCCAAAACAACATCTCCAACATGAAAACACTTCAATTAATTTGTCCTCGAAGATCCACAACATGCTACAAACACTATGTCAACCAAGAATAAGAAAAACATGAACACGCAAGAGAAAATCGCCAACCACAAGCATAACGATCAATACAAAGGAGAAAAAAAGTTAGAGAATGATCTAGAAACATCCAAAAGCATCAAGAATCACAAGAGAAGCATCCGCAACAACCGAACTAACCGAAATAACATCATCTTCAATCAGGAACACTAACTGAAGAAACAAAAAAATTGTTAGAATGAAAATCTTCATAACTCGATCAAATCTTCATGCGGCTCTATGAAACTCGACGTGGATAAAATAGATACACTCAACAACAAACCCTTTATTCCACAACCTCTGATCAACAACTTACAAAAATAACTGACATACTGAACTTCACTTCACCACTAAAAACCTACAACTCATTTCTTTACAATTTTATCAATATCCTCGACATATACAACTTCAAATACATTAATGCTTATAGTGTTGACATCAATGACAACCACATATTAGCAACACAACAACTACATCCAACAATCTCCCCCTTTGGCATTAATGGAAACACATGATGTGAAAAACACCATCAATGCAACTAACTCCTACTTAGGTTCTGACTCATCTTCTCCTCAACACTTTCACATAATATTTCTCCCCACAAGGCTCTTCTCCCCAAATAATCACCAATTTTTCATATGAATCTTCTCCCCCTTTGACATCAATGACAAAGATATCTAAGCTCTAAACCACATAACTAGATTTCTAAACCATCTAACTACTCCCCCTGAGTAGCAACCACCACAACAACAATCTGAATTAAGATATGATTGTGAAGTGCATGGAATGATGCAAAGCAATGCATCCTTAGTTCTGATTAGGAGGGGTAATCACCCCTAACATCCCTCTGAGATACTCAAAAGTATCCTTAGGCAATGGCTTGGTAAAAATATCTATAATTTGATCCTTAATAGGCACATACTCCAGTCTGAATTCCTTTTCACTTACCTTCTCCCTCAAAAAGTGAAACTTGATAGATATATGCTTTGTTTTTTAATGCAGCACCAGATTCTTGGAAATGTTAATAGCACTTGAGCTGTCATAGAATATATCAATAGGCTCATCATATATAATTCGGATATCCTTCAGCATCTGCTTCATCCATAATACTTGAGTACAATTGTTAGCAGCAACAATGTATTCGGCCTCTGTAGTAGACAAGGAAATTGCATTATGCTTCTTGCTTAACCATGAAATTAGCTTCTTACCCAAGAAAAATGCTCCACCACTAGTAACTTTTCTATCATTCACATCTCTTTCCCAATTAGCATTAGTAAAGGTGCTCAAGGTAAGATCATCATCTTTAGGATACCATAGGACAAGATCAACAGTTCCCTTCAAGTATCTAAAAATTCTCTTCATAGCAGTCACATGAGATTCCTTTGAATTAGCTTGAAATCTTGCAACAATACATACAACATTCATGAATTAGGCCTAGTTTGAGTTAAATACATCAATCCACCAATCATTGATATGTATCTTGTCTGATTTTATTTTGGAGAATCATCTTTTGTTGTCAACTTGCATCTGGTCACCATTGGGTGTACCAACTGGCTTTGAATCTTTCATACTGAACTTCTTTAGCAATTCCTTCACATACTCAGACTGAGATATAAAAATCCCTTTATCTAACTGAGTAATTTTCAATCCCAAAAATAATTTCATCTCACCAATCATGGACATCTCAAATTCATTCTGCATCTCATTAGCAAACTTCACACACAAACCATCATCTCCTCCAAAAATGATATCATCAACAAAGACTTCAACAATCAAATCTTTATTATGATCAATCTTGAAATACAGATTACTATCAACAGTACCTTTGTTAAATCCTTGCTTCAACAGATAGTTATCCAATCTTGCATACCATGCTCTAGGGGCTTGCTTGAGTCCATACAATGCTTTCTTTAACCGACACACCATATCTTCCTTATCAGTCAACTGGAATCCATCAGGTTGCTCAACATACACTTCTTCTTCCAATTCACCATTTAGAAAAGTTGATTTTACATCCATCTGATAAACTTTTTAGTTCTTGTGAGCAACATAGGCAAGAAATATTCTTACAGCTTCAATTGTAGCAATAGGGGCAAAGGTCTCTTCAAAATCAATTCCTTCCATCTATGAGTATTCTTTACATACAAGTCTTGCTTTGTTTCTAACCACTTCACCTTGCTCATTCAGTTTGTTTCTAAAGACCCATTTGGTTCCAATGACATTCTTATCCTTAGGTTTGGGAACAAGAATCCATGTATCATTCTTTTCAATCTATTTTAACTCTTCTTTCATTGCTTCAACCCAATGCTCATCTTTACATGCTTCATTCACACTAGTAGGCTCAGTCTTTGATATCAAGCAATACTCTTTTGCAATCTTTCTCCTAGTATGGGAACCTTTGTTCTTATCACCTATAATATGATCTTCTGAATGATTCAATCTTACATACCTCAAAGTCTTCTTAGGATGTTCTTCAACTTCAGGTTCTTCTGATCTCTCTTCTGCTCTTTCACCAGTTTCTCCTTCTTCATTTTCTTGATTTACCAGATTGATTTGCACTTGATTTGTAGTTTGAACTTGATTTCCTTTGTTTGTATTGTCATCCTAATCATCAAAGTCATATCCATAGGTTCTGGATAGTGTACCTAAGTCTTCATCAACCTTAACATTTGCACTTTCAACCATTTTCTTCAATTTTTAATTGTAACACTAGTAGGCCTTACTTTTAGTAGAACAACCCAGAAAGATACCTTCATCACTCCTAGCATCAAATTTTCCTATGCCTTCCTCTCTCTTAATATAACATTTTCTTCCAAATTTTCCTATGCCTTCATCTTGAAGTATTTGACAGTAGGCTTTTCACCAATTCATAGTTGAAGAGGGTTCTTACCAATATCACCTTTGATTTGTACCTAATTGAGTGTGTGCACAATAGTAATCACAACTTCTCTCCAATAGATATGAGGGACATTTCCTTCAGGCATCATAGTTCTAGCAGCATCTTCAATTGTTCTATTTTTCCTTTCCACAACTCCATTTTGCTGAGGGGTCCGTAGTGCAGATAGTTGTCTCTTTATTCCATGTTATTTGCAAAAAGAATTAAATTCATCAGAAGTGAATTCACCACCTCTATCTGATCTTAGACATTTAATCATCAAACTTGTCTTTGTCTCAACCATAGCTTTAAAGATCTTGAACTTTTCCAGTGCTTCAAATTTCTCTCTTAAGAAAGTAACCCATACCATTCTAGAATAATCATCAATGAGTCACATGAAATACCTGTAACCTTGTAGACTTCTGACCTTAGAGGGACCACACAGATCAGTATGCACAAGCTCTAACAATTCATTTGAACAATGATTTTTACTCTGAAATGAAATCCTAGTTTTCTTTCCCAACTGACATTCCTTGCATATTGCATTAGTAGGTTTCACCAATTTAGGTAATCTCTCACAGCCTTCGTGGAACTTATATTGAAAATATTATCAAAGTTAACATGACACAACCTCCTATGCCATAACCAACTTTCATCAACTTGAGCAATCAAAAAGTACTAGTAGCACTCAAGTGAAAGATATTACCTTTTGTTTTTGTACTTGATGCAATTTCATTTTCAAAACTCAATATTTTGCACTTTCCATCCTTGAACTGAATATTGTATCCCTTATCAACCATTTGACCAACATTCAAAAGATTATGCTTCAAGCCTTCCACATACAGAACATCATCAGTATTATGCTTACCATCAAGAGAAATGCAACCTCTTCCATGGATCACACCAGTTGTGTTATCACCAAATCTCACAACACCACCATCATACTTTTCCAAGCTTACAAACTTACTTTTTTCTCCTGTCATATGATGTGAACATCCACAGTCAATCACCCATTCATCTTTCTCTTCAACTCGAGTAGCTAGGGATTTCTCCACATTTGTACAACCAACATATTTAGTAGATACAGGATTATTTTCTTTTATAGCAATAAATACCCATTCATCATCACTTCTATTTCCTTTATTCATCATCAGTCACACCTTCATCAGCATCATTGTAACACTTCTAAAATCTCAACTTGTTATGTCTTGGTTTAGTAGCTCTTTCTGGACACCTTGATGCAAAATGACCTATCTTATTGCAAGAAAAACATTTAAGAGGCAATTTTCCTTCATACTTACCTTTTCCTCTCGGTACTCTTTTGACAATAAGTGCTTCTAGCTCTTCTAGCTCTTCTAGCTCTCTTTCTTCTTCTTCAATCTATCTAATTTCATCCTCATACTTGAATGTCTTTCTAGATGAAATCTCACCTGAATCATATCTTTGTCTATCTCTTCCGAAAGTAGTAGCCTTAAATGCAAATTCGACCTTAGGAAGGGCATCACCAAATTCACTCAACTCAAAAGCAATCAGCTTACCAACCAATGTATCTCTGTTATGTTTGTTACAGTCTGGAGCTCTTCAATAGCACTAGCTTTGACTTTGTAAGAATCAAGCAGGGATCTAAGCACTTTAGCAACAATCTTAGATTCATCTATCTTTCCACCAGCACATCTAATACCACACACAAGTTCATTCACTCTTTGCATGAAAGTATTAATGTTCTCATCATCACCCATTCTCAACCTTTCATATTTCCCTTTCAAACTCTGCAACTTAGCAATCTTCACATTAGCATCACCTTCATACAAGGTTTCCAACTTTTTCCATATCTCATGAGCAGTCTTCAAATCCATAACATTTGTCATCTCAGAATCAGTCAAAGCACTCAACAAGGCTTCCTTATCTGGATATTATACTCAACATCTCTGATCCCACCAGAAGTAGTAGGACCATTATGTGGAATAATATACATATTACTTGTAATGCTCTAGTAGGGTTCACTCAGATGGCACTCCATTCGAGTCTTCCACAAAGAATAATTTGTTCCATCAATTCTCGGACTATCCTTCTTGTAACTTGCCATCCTCGATCACCTTAAGTTGTTAAACTTCTTCCAAGGAACCTGCTCTGATACCAATTGTTGGCAATACAAGGGAAGACAGCTGAGAGGGGGGGTGAATCAGTTGTCACATAAATTCAAAACTTATTCAACTTATTAACCTTATTAACCTTATTCTCAGATCTGATAATTAACCATGAAAACATAAATCATCAATACACTAGACACACACATAACACTAAGATTTTTTTACATGGAAACCCTATTAGGGGAAAAACCATGGTGGAGGTTAGTCCACAAGATTATACCTTGTTAAAAGTATAATGAAAATGAAATATGGGGAATGCACATTCATTCAGGCACACTTCCTAGAGCTCACTGCTCAATTACAAAGGAAGACACACTGTCTTACAAAGAGATTCAGATTACAACCATCTGGATTTTGAACTGAGAAAATAACATCTGCTAATGCCTTATTACAGTTCCAATTAAGCACATAAAAAATTCATCACTCTTCTACACACTTTTTCACACTCTGCTCTACCTTCAAATGATTTAGAACATTATTTTCACACACACACATTTGACATACTTCAAATGAAATGAACAATCGCTTATATATATCTGCAACATGAAATTTCATTCGCTACAAGTCGGCCACAAAGAAATAATAAAATGAATATAAACTGTCAACCTAAAACATTAAAGATTATCAATGTGAATCAACCAAGGTCAGCCACAACTTAGTGAGGACCCAAAACAACATCTCCAACATGAAAAAACTTCAATTAATTTCTCCTCAAAGATCCACAACACGCTACAAACACTATGTCGGCCAAGAACAAGAAAAACACGAACACGCAAGAGAAAATCACCAACCACAAGCATAACGATCAATGCAGTCAAGCAACAAAGATAGAGAACAATCTAGAAACATCCACAAGCATCATGAATCTAGCAGAAGCATATGCAACAACTGAACTAACTGAAATAGCATCATCTTCAATCATGAAACACCAACGAAGAAACAAAAAAACTGTTAGAATGAAAATCTTCATAACTCGATCAAATATTCAATGCGGATCTCTGAAACTTGACGTGGATAAACTAGATACACTCAAGCAAAAAAACCTTTAGTCCACAACCTCTTATCAACAACGTACATAAATAACATGACATATTGAACTTCACTTCACCACTGACAACCTATAACTCATTTCTTTACAATTTTCTGAATATCTTCGACATATACAACTTCAAATGCATTAATGCTAATAGTGTTGACATCAATGACAACCACATATAAAAAACACAACCACTACATCCAACAAATGTTGAGCGCTCGTCTGAAGGAGTAATTTCACTTCCCATAAGAGTTGGTCCAGTAATACAAAATATAGTGTTTCATGACTTGGATCTAGATTTACACTACAACCTTCTCCTTGGCCACCCATGGATTCATTCCATTAAGGCTATCCCAACCACATACCACCAATGCCTCAAGTTCCCACATAATGGCACTAAAATTACTATTCCTAGTGACCCTAATCCCTTTCAGTATTGCACAAACCTAAAAGGAACCGTTGAGCATCAAGTACCCATAAATCAAGAGGCCTAATCTTCCACTTCATCACACTACATTGATCCATCTGCCCTCGTCAAATCATCCACTCCATTCACCCTACCATCCACACCCAAAATCCAGATTCAAGACAAAGGATGCATAGAGTACAGTATGATGGGCTTATTCTACATTGGAAAGTTACCCAAATCACTAAAGTCTTATAGAAAACCACATCTTATGTATCCTAAGGTTATCATCCACAATCCTCCTACCATTTTCACTAAATTGGGGGAATTAGCTAAAGAATCTCTAGATGATCACATTTACACATGGCTATATAAAGAAGAGGAGAAGACAAAACTTAAATAGCTACAAATTAAACGATATCAAAAAGGGTTCCTTTTAATGAAGCAACAAGGATATGATGGACATAGCAGCCTTGGTCTAACCAAAAATAGGATATCGAAACCTTTACTACCTCCTAAATTACCAAAATATATTGGGTTAGGGTATGTTCCACCAAAACCGAGTCCTCCAAGTACTAAGTTGACCTTGACTGAGGTTGTTGATGCTTCAAATGAGATGGAGACATTCGAGGAATCTTACAACTTTAACGTCAATTCCAATGAGTATGAACAGGATTCTTTATCCTTGACTATTGACCTTGACCTTGATGAAATTTTTAGAGAACTTGGCAAGCATACCGTTGAAGAAAGATTCAATCAAATGTTTACAATTGGTTCCCCACAAAACCCTCACATCCCCACCAAAACATATCCTTGCAAATGGAAGCTTCGATTGAAACCTTCTAGGAACCTGATGAATCTACTCTGTCTTTACCTTATCTATCTACACCATGACCCTTGACAATACTAATGATGGCTTACCCCTCGCCTATCCCAAACTCATAGATTGGGATCAACAAGAACCATTGAGTTTAGACACATTTGAGAACGACGAAGAAATTGTTGAGTTCATGGGACTTCATAAAGGAATCCTGAGTGGGGATCATAAAGTTGGCTTTGTCATAGAACTTAATTGTGCAACATACTTTGGTGAGGTTATCCTTTCCTCTAGTCGCAAAAGTGAAAATGAAAAAAGTCAAAATAAAAATAATAGGTCTTAAGGTGAAAATCAAAAGGTGTCTACTTACTGTGAAAAAGTAAAAATAAAGGAAATATTCAAAGGTGAAAACCTCTTTAAGGCACCTAAGGATGAAGGACTGGACAATCTTCCTATAGACCATGAGAGATCACCATTGTTTATAGAGGAAATAGAAGAAGTGAACATTGGGACATGAGACAACTTTAGAATCATATAGCTGGCAGCATCTTTGATCACCAAGAAAAAGGATGAGTTTACAACATGCATTTTACAAAGACAAGTTAAATTTGCATGGTCATATGCTGATATGCCTAGATTGGACCCCGAGTTTGTTCTGCATCACTTGCCACTATTACCAAATTCCAAACCATATAAACAAAAGCTAAGAAAAATGCACCTGTAGATTGCACTCCTAGTCAAGGTAGAACTAGAGAAACTCTTGGATGTTGGATTCATACGCTATATTGACTATGCAGATTGGATATCTAATCTTTTTCATGTCACAAAGCTGAATGTGCAAATCAAAGTATGCATGGATTTCAGATATCTTAACAAGGCTTGTCCTAAAGATGATTTCCCCTTACCAAATATTGACATCATAGTTGATCTCACCGTTGGGTATGAAATGCTATCACTTATGGACATATTCTCGAGCTATAACTAGATAAGAATTGCTCCTAAAGATCAATCAAAGATAGACTTTACATGCGCTTGGGGAACTTATTGTTGGAATGTTATTCCATTTGTATTTAATAATATTGGAGCTACATATCAAAGAGCAATGACTACAATTTTTCATGATTATATGTGCGTGCTTATGGAGGACTATGTTGATGACCTTCTCTCCAATCAGGCAAGCTCCTAGGATACATTGTCTCTCGTAGAGGAATAAAGGTTTATCCCACAAAAGTAAAAGCTATATTGGACATGCCACCGCCAACCAACATCAGTTAGTTAAGGACTTTACAAGGAAGACTGCAATCAATCCATAGGTTCATTGCTCAAATAGCAATAAGGTCCATTTGTTTCAACATTTTTTATGAAAATGAATTGTAGACACTAAAAAATGTCCTAAGTCTGTGAGCAACATTTTTCCTTGATCATCATCCTCTAATAATTAAATAATTTTAGCTTGATCATATTCCTCTATTAATTAAATAATTTTTAATTATTTAATTAATTCACTTCCTAATCTCTTTTATATCCTGATCAATTAAAATTATTTAATTGTGTCACTAATACCCTCTTTCTTTAATAATTAAATAAATCATTATTTATTTAATTATTTATTTTTCATCATCTGTCCATAGTTAGATAATAATAACTATTATTTGACCCTTTTATTCTTCTATAATTAAATAATTTTTGAGATTATTTAATTATATGTCATTCCTCTCTTTTGGATAAATAATTCAAATTAATTATCCATGTCTAATTTCCATCTCTCCATTTAATTAAATTGATTAATTTAATTAAATCTCCATCTTTCATTTTCTCCAAATAAATAATTTGAATAAATTATTTATTTGCCTCTTGTCCTTTTCCTCCATTTTTTTGAATAAATTATTTAAAATAAATTATTTATGCACCACGTGGTCAAAGATGCTCTGTCATAACCCCCTGTCATAACATTCATTTCTGTTATAGCCTGCATGTCTATCATAGCCGTCGACGTCATAGCTTTTCCATGCATGACATATTTCTGGTGCATCAATTCTGGACCATTGATCTTAGCATCTTTTCTGAGACTTAATCTCAACCATCCATTTCGTAACCTCCCTCTCATACATTCCCATCCATTGATGTTGGAATCTTTTTAGAAGATTAATCTCAGTCGTCCATTCGAAAGGTTGTCTATAAAAGCAACCTTCCTCCTTCATTTTCACCTTAACAACCATTATCTCCAACTTTCTTACTTACTATTTGCAGGTCTTTGCACAACTTCAACAACAAATTTGAGGGAAATATTGGCATAAGAAGGAGAGACAAGAGAAATAATCAACCATAATAGGGAGTATTTTATTTGCTTGTTTTTAACTTATTGCTCTCTTTTATTTATGTTCTCTTGCTTTGATGTGGTTAATAGCTTAGAAGTGTTGATTGTCACTTTATCTATGCTATTTTATTTTTAACCCCATCTCACATTAGTGAAACCAACACAAATCTTACAATTTTGCAAAGAAATTTGTTTGTTTTCTTGTTTGTTTTTGTTGTTTTGCAGGTTACAGCCAAGAATTCGCACAAAATCCCAACATCTTCTTTTGAGTAAAGAAAAATGGGTGAATAAAATTTTAAAAAATGATTATCTGGGTTTTGTAGGTATTGATTTTAGTTTTTTGAAACTTCAAACATTTTAAAATTTTGTTAAGATTTGAGAAAGTTATGGCCATTTTAGTATTAGCTATTTTTTAAAAAAAAATCTGTTAAAACCCGCATTTTCTTTTGCCTATAACGTTTTTTTTGTGCAGAATCTTAGAAAATACTTTCTGGGTTTTGAAGGTACGAGTTTCACCTTTATGTAGATTCAAATGATTTAAAATTTTGTTAAGTTTTGAGAAAGTTATCATTGTTTTAAATTTTTTTGTTATCATTAATTTTTTTATTTTTTTTTTGGTTACTAATCTCTTGTTTTCAGCATGTGGCTTTCAAGTGGAGCTCCCAAAATTACTTCTTTTGAAGCAACAAAAAAATTGAGCTCTTAGTTTAGTTTTCCTTAAGCTTTTGGTTCAGTTTCATTTCTTTATTTTCTAGTTGTTAGCTTTTGGATTTCTAGGTTAGCTTTAATCTTTTGTGCTAAAAGGGTTTTGCAGGTTTCTCATTGGTCCAAGATCATTTTGTGAGACTACTAACAAGTGGTTTTGCAGGTTTGAGTGTCCAAAAAAATTATTTTGAAACAAATTTGCTTGTTTTAGCTTAGAAAACATTTCATTTTGGCACTTAAAAATTAACGATTGTCTTTCTCACATAGTTTTAACTAGGGGGTAAAAGAACACCATGTCTTAGTGTTTGAGGGTGGTAGGTATTATGCTCTCACCCTGTGCAAACTCGGTGATCAGAAATCCAAACCCATACAATTTTGTGTTTACCCATTAGAGGGTGCTTTAGTGGGAAAAAGTACTCACCCTAAGGGAACAACCCAAGTGATGACGGGCTAAAGCCAAGTCCTTCTGAACCGCTATATAAATTTGTGGTTGCGAGAAAATTTTGCAGTCAACGGGACAGTACGTGATAGGTCTCCTCCAGTATCTTTATGATACGAGAAACCCTTGTTCTAAGGGCTGGGAGACCTCTCGAGGTATTTTATCATCGTATCCCTTGAACCAGATGCCCTTACTAGACACCTTTTGTTTTTAAAAGCCTAGCCATTTTCAGCCATTGCTTGGTATGGTGCAAGGTACAATATCATGCCCGAAGTTACTCACTACTGACTCCCTTGAGTAGAGATAGCAGTTCCCAGGAAGTGACTACCCGGGAATCCAAAGTTGGTGTGCCCGTAGAAGTGAGTGTCGTGGAGGGGAGCCAGTGCCACCAAACTTCTAAGCTATCCACTCTCGAGAAGGAGAGGTGCTCAACACCAATCCGAGGTATTTCAGTGGGCCTATACCAAGTATACAAACCATTTTTCTATTAGGATTGTGCTTGTTTTCTTGCTACCATTTCACATCAAATCAGTCCTAAAAAAATTGCTTGATATTGTTTGTTGTGTTTGCTATTCATATCTTATCAGAAATAGTCAAAAATTAAGATCAAAACCATTTCAAAAACATCAAAGCTGTCAAAACAACATTCTAGAAAACATAGAGCCACAACTACCTAATTACCACAATTTCATAAAATACTTGTCCAAAACTAAACCAATTCATCATAATAGTGATCTTGACTTCCAAACCAGAGACTTGCAAGATTTACCAATTCATTTTAGGCATTCCCATTAGAAATACATTGCATTGTAGGTTGCATTCCTTCGTTCCTTGCATTGCATAAATTGAACCTTGACCTTTAGGTTGCATTTAAACCTTCAAATTTTGAACATAGGGAGACCTTTGAGCTCTTGAAAATTCTTGGTTACTTATTCTACTTGTCATTGACCATTGTCATTCGTCTTGTCATTATCATCATTTTGTCAAGTTGAGTCTTGGTCTTGTCTCTTGGTCTTGGTTATCCTCTTATGGTTAATGACATTTGGAATCTGCTACCTTGGATTCACATTAGCTTGAATGCCATCCTTTTTAAAAAAAATTAGTGCTCCTTTGCATTATATCACCTTCATTTAGACTACCCTTCCTTAGATTGCACTCTACCCCTATTCCAAAATACTATATATATATATAGCTCATATCAATCCTTCATTATCCTTGCATTTTCATACCCCCAAAATACAAAAAATACAAAAAATAGATCAATATCATTTAACCTTAGCTACATTATCATCCTAATCTTGCACTAGCATCATCTAGTCACCACATCACTCACTTTGACCATCACCCAATCTTTTAGTGTCCTTTAGCATTCCTTATCCCTCATCTTTTTGACATTACCATCCTTGCATCATCATCCTTTCATTTTCATATCCTAAAGTCCAAAAAATCCAAAAAAAAAACATAGCCTAGTATCATTACCATTTTGCATTATCCCCAACTTGCAAAACTCTCACATGGTTGAAACAAGGTCAAAATCCAAACGAAAGGAAATGGATTTCCTAAGTGACCCTTTTCCTGATAATGTCACAAATTCAAATCAATCTATACCCCACCACAAAACATCACAAAAATACCAAAGTGACCCTTGGGAAGACCTAAACTTTGAAGTAACCAAAAAAAATTTGACCCCCCAAGAGATTGAAAGGGCTTATCAAGATCCAAGACTTTTGAGTATAGTTGACCAACTTGTTGGTTCCAATCCAAACAATTTTTTCTATGCACTAGCCAAAAAGGGTTCCAAATTACCTCAAGGTTATGACATGTCAACCATCATAGAACAAGAAATTAAAAATCCATTCGGCATGCCTTCATCACAACAAATGACAAACATACCCCTTGGGACAACCATGCACACGACTACTACCACTACAACAAGCATCCCAACTCATGCCACTACACAAAGTCAAACTTTCACATTTGGTAGTTCCTCAAACACCATGGGTAAGAATTTCACAAATCCACTCTTTCAAAACACAAATCAGGGGTCTACATTACAAGTTCCTACACCTTTGATTCAAAGTCTAAGCCAAGGTCATACACCTTTGAACGAAAATGCAAACCAAAGCTCCATACCCACATCCCAAAACACAAACCAAGGGCCCTCATTTCAATTTCAAAGTGCACCCTCCTTGAATCAACCTCCACCAAATAACCCTAGAAAGGTTTGCATTATCTCATGCAAGACCTCAAGTCAAAACCACAATCAAGGGTCCACTACCAACCAAGGGTCTATTCCATCACTTCAAAATACAAACCAAGGGTCTATTCCATCACTTCAAAATACAAATCAAGGGTCTATTCCATCATTTCAAAACCTTATTCAAGGACCTACGCCTTCATTTCAAAATTTCAATCAAGGACCCATGCCTTCACTTCAAAATTTCAATCAAGGAAACATCCCTTCACATCAAGGGTCTATACCTTCATACCAAAACATCAATCAAGGTTCCACACATCCATTTACAAACCAAGGAGTCAACTTTCAAAATCAAAACATGAATCAAGGGTCTATACCCCAACTCCAAAATGCCATACCAAATATGAACATGATCTTTGGAACCAACTTAAACACCAATCTCATTCCAAATAAAAATAACTCACATCCATATAACAATCAAGGTCTCATATCCCAAAACATCAATCAAAATCCAAACCCAACACATGACCTCAATGCCAACATTGTTGATTCACATCAAAACAATGCAGCATCATCTCTTGCAGACTATTTTATCCAACACATGCAAACTCTTGAACAACAAATGGCCAACATGAAATTGGGAACCAACAAGAAGACATATTCTGTGGAGGAATTGTGCCCTTTTCCATTTGATCAAAATTTATACATGCCACCCTTTCCCCCACATTTCATAACACCACCATTTCCCAAATATAAGGGGATGGGGGATCCGGTGGAACACATTCGTGAATTCAACATAGCATGCATGGAAGTTGCATATGACCCAACCTACTTGATGATATTATTCCCACGAAGTCTTGTAGGGGAAGCCTTAGATTGGTTCTCACATCTTCCACAAGGCATCAAAACATGGGGTGAGCTAGCCGAAAAATTTATCAATCATTTTTCCTTTAACATTAAAAATGATGTCACCCTTGCAACATTGAGTACAACCAAACAAGAAGATGGGGAGTCACTTACCTCATTATACCAAAGATGGCGAGGCTTGGTTAGCAAATTCCCTTGTCATATTCCTGAAAAATAACTTGTCACCATGTTTGTAGAAAACCTTAACGAAGAGCTAATGAGTCAAATTAAAATCTAATGTTGCACAACCTTTTGAAGAGATTCTTGAAAAGGGTGTTCTTATTGAGAAAGGCCTTATCACTAAAGGACTATTCAAGATAAGAAAAGACAATCAAAAACCCAACAATGACAACAGTAAATATTGGTCCCGAAACAAAAATGTCACAAACGACAGAGTTGTTGATGCCAAATTGATAACCAAAGGACCAATAATTCAACTTAAAGGTCCTTCTTCATCAAACACATCCAATACACCAAGTTCCCCAACACAAGGACAAAACCAAACATTGCATGCTATCCAAAGCACCCAACAAAGAAGAGGTCCCCCCGTACTAAGAGAACATACACCCCCTTGGGTGAACCCATCAAAACAATCCTTAAACAAATTTTGCAATATAATGTCATTACACTGCCAGACACCAAGAATTATGAACCTTCCTTGATCAAACCGGATTGGTGGAAATATGACGAATATTGTGAATATCACCGCACAAAAGGACACAAGACATCTAGATTTTGGACATTCAAAAACATCATTCGGGACCTTATCGAGGATCAAACCATTTCAATCAAAAATTCACAAGGAAAAACAAATGTTGATCATACAATATTCAAGACCCCTTTGCAAGACAATGATAAAGGAAAAGCCTCCAGTTCAGGGAATAACAACAATGCCAACTATGCAGCTGTCAAGCATGATTACAGCACCATCATTCTAAATGTGACGCCTCTTGATGATCACATTGCTACCATCACCATAAAAAATCCAAAATCTGATTGTGTTGTCACTACCTGTAGAACCAAGATAACTATTCCAAGTCCATCCATAAATCCTCAACCAAAAGGCCAATATAACCTCATAGAGCAGCTAAGGAAAACTCTCATGCAAATCTCTATCTTGGAACTCCTTCGCATCTCACCACAACACAGAGCAATCCTCGATAAATCCCTGCAAGAGGCCTCTGTTCCTACAAACCTAGATGTCAATGAATTTCAGGACATGGTTGGATACCTCACTATGCCACACCATGTCACCTTCTCTGAACAAGACTTTTCAACACCAAAATCTGACCATAATAGTCCCCTACACCTAGAAGTATGCGTTAATACCCACAAGATCAGATGAGTCCTAGTAGACGGTGGAATAGGCCTGAATATTTGCTCACTAAAATTGGTTAAGGAATTGGGATACTCTAAGAATTGCGTTGACCCAACCAAGAAAATTGTGATTAAAGCTTATGATGATGTTGAACGATCTTCCAAAGGTGTAATTTCACTCCCAATAAGAGTTGGCCCGGCCATACAAGACACAGTGTTTCACGTCTTGGATTTGGACTTACATTACAATCTCCTCCTTGGCTGCCCATGGATTCATGCCATGAGAGCTATTCCATCGACCTATCATCAATGCCTCAAATTCCCACACAATGGCACTGAAGTTACTATTCTAGGTGACCCTAATCCTTTCCAATATTGTTCCAACCTCAAAGAAACTATTGAATTCCAAGTTCACATCAATCAGGAGGCCTCATCTTCCACTTCATCCACCACTCCATCCCATTACATTGATCCATCCGCTCTTATCAAATCATCCACTTCATTCATTGCACCATCAAACCCTAAGGTCCAAGTACATGATATGGGATGTGGAGAATATCGTATGGATAATTTACCAACAAAAGACAATGTTGATTTCAAGATAGTTGCAGAAGGAATGCAAAAAGATGGCCTTGCTTGGAGTGAAACCTTTTGGGATCCTGATGATATCTCTACCTTTTCCCTATCTGCTTCCACTCAATCTTTTCATGATAGCCCCATGATTGACCAAGATATTTATGATAACCCATCCTTTCATCATAACTCCATTGAGGATACCCAATCATCATCCTTCCATCCCACCTACCTTTGGCTAGGATATGCATTTTCTATTGGTGCCGCTACTAAGCTATCTTTCCAAGTCATTAAGGACGTGCAAGCCTCCTTTGACGCTAACAGTACCAAAAATGGTAGTCCCAAAGACTCCATTGATGGCATTACCACTCCTTTTCATACACCAAATATTCTCATCACTCCATCCATCTCACCTATCTCACTCACATCCATCCACATTATAGACATGGATCAACAAGTCATATCTCAAGAAAAGAATAAAGATAAAGCTGAAGAATTAAAGGTGAAAGTGCCTTTTACAAATGGAGATCCAATATTAAAAGAAAGAATACAAAGGAAGAATGATCAAGAAAATCCCTTTATCCAAATTCAAAAGCTATTGGACAAGTCAAGAATACAAGTAAAAGTCAAGACTGAAAGAAAGCAAAATTGTGCCTCTTCATCAAAAATAATTGAGGACGTCTATCAAAAGAATGAAAGTAAGAAAGAATTGATCTCCAACTATGCCACTCCATCAAAAATAATTTGGGGCATCTATCAAAGTAGAATCCCAAAAGAAGAGCTTGTTGATCCCATGTCTCCACCATCACTTCCACTCATCCCATTTCATCCATCCATACTTACGCATTTGTCACATCTTTCCACTTCCATTGGCAATGTTTTTCAATGTACCTTTGATGACGAACCTTTCACATACTCTAGTTCATCGGTTGCCCAAACTCCTTCTCGTCTGAAGCCTGATGGCCCACGAAGTGTGCACATTAGGGATCATACCATAGCCTCTTTTTTCTACCACATCTATCGCCCTTCATATTTGCGACTTGCACTCCTCATCCAAATTAGGTCCTTTCATCCAGCACGGTCATCCCAACAGAATCAAGGCATCATCACAACATCAAATGGATCATGCACTTATCAGCTTTCTACTCTTAAAGGAGAGCCATTGTCTAAACCTATCAACAACATGCACCTCTGCAAATATCACTTGATTCTTAGAGTATCCCCTTAAAAAGTCAAAAATACAAAAAAAAATAAAAAATGAAAAAATAGTAAAGAGAAATAATTCGTCCAAAAGTGAAAACCACTTCGGTGGTGCTTTGGATAAGTACCATGGTGAAAATCTGGCAAACAGACGCCATGCATAGTCAGTTCCTACTCCATCTGATCTTCCAGCCTTCTGATCATCCAGACACACATGTCACTCCATCTTAATAAACGTTTTCATCCTTCCATGGCCTAGGAACTACCAACATTTGGGGATCCTGATCATCCTTTGCATTCGTTGCTACCCCTTTGCGCATAATAAACTGGTCTCACACCTGAGTAGGGGCAATTCCTTGATCTATGTCTTTATCGGAAATAATATCAACATTAGAAAACATCAAAAATCCAAAAAAATCAGAAAACATCAAAAATAAAAAAAAATTTAAAAAACATCAAAAATCAAAAAAATCATAAAGCAAATCCAAAAAAATCAAAACATCAAAAATCCAAAAAAATCAAAAAGCTTCAAAAAATCAAAAAGCATCAAAAAGCATCAAAATCCAAAAAAATTAGAAAACATCAAAATCCCAAAAATAGAGTCTAGGTCTAAGTCCAAGTTTGAGTCTAAGTCAATTTTTGTTAGTAGGGTCGAACTACGTTGCCTCTGCGTGTTTTCTATGTAGGCAAGCCTCATCTTAAATGAGTCCCTGCAGCATTAGGTTAGTCCTTTTAGGTTGTCCCAAATAAAATCACGATTTTGTCTTTTGTCAAATAAAGCAAAGTCAAGTCGTGTCGAACTACGAGGTCTCTGCACATTGCTATGTAGGCAAGGCCATCTGTCAATGAGCCCCTGAGGCCCCCTAGGTCAAGTCCCTTAGGATTTCTCGAGTCTGGTCATGTCCTTGGTCTCAAAATAATCATCCTTCAAAACAAAATCACAAATCAGCAAATGCACATAACCAACAAAATCTTTCATCAATTGATCATCCTATCATCAATCAATCGATCTTGCCATTTGATGCAGAGGGTCTGGGACTTTGAAAGAAACACAAAATTCTCAAGGTTTGCAAGACACAATCCCAACCACTCTTCCAGGCACTCTGATGGAGACAAACCTCAATAATGCACCAAATGACTTATTTGCCTTCCTTATGGACCCAAACCCTTGGAACAATCTTAAGAGACCCAAACAAACTTTTTTTGAATGATTTCAAATCCCAACCCTTTGACTTAGACACAAAACCAATTTTTCACCTTAACTAGGCTACTAGCCCAACTAGGCCTCTAGCGAAGGGTTTTTGACTTTGCACTCAAACTTTCCAAAGGAACCTCCAAACTAATGATTGAACCAGATGTGGTTTGTGATGATACATAACATACTAGATTCTTGATGGCACTTGTTTTGGAGCACACCAATCAAAAATCTGTTGTTTCCTCCAATTTAGGCCTAATTAGCCCTCTTTTCCAAAGCAACCCCCCTTTAAACTCAACCCCTGACCATGAAACTTTCAAAAGTCCCTTAAAATGACTCAAAACCAAGGATTCCAAGTTTTTATGCCTCTATGATACCTCTAACACGCTCAAACACAAAACCCTCCTTAACTTGCCTCAAAACTAGGGCCTCTTGAAAACTAACCTTCCAATCACTTCCAAAACTTTCTCATTGACTCTACACCATTAGGAAAACATATTTAGTCTATTCCAACTCAAAAACATGCCCCTCATTAAGGCAGATCTTCTGCTGCTATACCCTAGCCTCCAACTTCAAGCACTTTGCATTGTGAAATCTTGGTGTACACCTCAATATTCTTCTTCCCTGCACATTAGTTTGTTAAATATGTATGTTACATGTTAGGAATGATCCATTTCATAGGTCACAACAGCATTCTACCTTGAAATGGATCAATCATCCATGAAAACCACCAAAACTAGTGAAAATTATGTGTTATTTTTTAGGACAATCAATATAAAATGCAAGGAAATTAATTATTACTGCTTTCAGAGCCTTCTATGGTGTTAAAATATGTAAACACAAACTCCTAAAGCATCCTACTAGACATAACTTCGATACAAATCAAGTATTCATCAAAAGAACACAATAAAATGCAAGAAAATTGTGTTTTTCACTATTTCCATAAAACAGTCCGTACAGTACTTGCTCCAAATGCCCAACCTCCGTACAAATGAATATTTTGGGGTTATAGAAGCATTCCCCAATTGATCCAACTGTTCTTGATTGATTACAATGCATAATTACCTCTAAAACACCTAAAACTCATTTTCCCGCCTAAAGTGGATTTTCAAATATTTGAATTTCCCATTTGCAATTTATTAAACTCTACTCTCTAAAAACCATTGGATCCTTAATACCCAACCTTATTTGACACAATCAAATTATAATAAACCTGTCTAACTTTCTAGAGCATTTTTTTTTCCATTTACAAAGCATTTTGGTCCTAGGGTCCTTATCAGGACCCTTAGGACAGTTGATTACTTTCAAGTTCTTTCCCATTTCAAAAGCCATTATAGGCTTCAAAATATTATAATTGATGTTTTGATTTGCTTGACAGGTCCTCCTGACCCCTGCACACTCTTGATCCTTGAAGAGCTCCTTGAAGGCCTTAGGTGCTCCTGCACCATTCTCCCCAAGAAAGAAAAGACTCTTGCCCCAAGAAGTGTCCCATGTGTTGCCACCAAAAGACCCCTTGCTCTCGTATGTCTTCATCTTCCAATGAGAAGGTATGTAGTCTCCCAAAGTCATTGTCTTCCTCTTCTGCCAATCTACATTCTTGACAGGATCAAAACTTGGATGAGACTGCCCTCTTGGTTGTTTGATCTCAACCTGCCCTTGTACCCTGTTCTTGCCCTTACTCCACTGTCTCCTTTGTGAAATGACATCACCTCTATCACCCTCAACTATAGGGAATTCAATATTCCCCTCCTTAATATTGTCCAAGTCCCACAAATTCTGATTTTTAGGGCTATCTCCTTCACAACCCTACTGCAACTTGTCTTTTTTCAACCTACCAATGTCTTCCCCTATTTTACCCTGCCCATTTACCTGCAAATGCTTCTCAAAACAAATCATAAAACTTTCATTTGACTGCTCCAAAGGAAAATGCACTAACTTGTATTTAACTGCATCCTTATGCACCAAATATGTGTTGTGAAAACCATCATGCAATGTCCTTCTAGCATACTGCCATGGTCTCCCCAAGATGATATGACCACAAGTCATTGGAATGACATCACAAAGCACCCTATCATGATATGATCTAATTGAGAAATCAACAAAATCTCTCTTACCAATCTCTACATGCTCTCCTTGAGTTACCCAAGTGGCCTTGTAGGGAGTAGGATGATCAAATGTTTCAATCCCCAACTTGGTTATCATATCAAGTGAAACTAAATTGCTATGTGACCCTGAATCTATGAGCAATCTGCAGATCTTACCATGATTGAGAAATTTTTTTTTGAAAATAGTTACCTTTGGCTCTTGATGAAGTCTTTCTTCTTGCTTGATCATAAGAAACTCACCATCAGTCACAGGGTTTGCCATAAATGTTTTGGATTCCTCCTTGTCTTCTTCTTCTTGTACCAAGTTAGCTCTCCTTTCTCTACCCCTATCAGCTTGTTCCCATTTATGACACTTGAAGGAAGGATGCCTTGGTTCATTGCAATTGAAGCACCTACCTGTAAATGGTCCTCTACCTTGTCCAAATCTGCCTCCTCCTCTAGGAGTGTATCCTCCTCTTTGATCAAAAAATATCTCTTTGCCTTTGTCATTGCTGCTCTTATCATTGCTGCCTTGCCCTTGTTCTCTATTACCTCTGCCCCTGTTTGAACTACCTCCTCTTCCACCATTGCTTGATCTTTCTTGCTTCCTTTTCACCTTTTCCTCAGCTCTAATGGCCAATTGAAAACATTCTCCTAATGTCCTTGGCAATTGCAAACCAATCTCATCTTGTAGATTGTACCTCAAGCCATTGATATACCTGACTATTTTCTCATCCTCTTCCTCATAACCTCCTCTAATACTAAGCTTGTGAAATTTCTCGGTATAGGACATAACAACCAAGTCCTTTTGCTTTAAATTTTGCCTCATCCTCTTCACATGAATTGTATAATCAGATGGTAGGAACTGCTCTTTGACCAAACTCTTCATCCTAGCCCATGTAGAGACTTTTTCCAATCCTCTAGCCATCCTATCATTCTAAAAACTAGTCCACCATGTCAATGTTGTGCCTCTCAACTTAGTTTTGGCAAACTTAACCTTCCTCTCTTCATCCATCTCCTCAAACTCAAAATAGTTTTCTAAGGCATCAAGCCATCCCAACACCTCTTCACTATCCATCTTCCCTTGATAGATAGGCAAGTCTATGTGACTCTTCCCTCCATGACCTTGTACTGCCTTCAACAATCTCAGTAACCTCCTTTCCTCAGGGTCCTCTGTCTCATCTTCTTGCTATTCCTGATTTATCCTCACATGCTCTTCATCTTCATCATTGTCTTCTTGGTCTTCTTGGTCTTCTCTCCTCCTACTCCTCTCAAGGTTATTTATCCTTGCTTGCATGGTATCTCTCTCCCTTCTCCATTGCCTTTCTTCTCTTGCTCTGGCCTGCTCTCTTGCTGCTTCTTGTTCCCTTCTTTCTCTTCTCTCCCTTTCCAAGATCTCCTTCAACTCTTCCAACTCTCTTGCCAATTGGTTTTTTCATGCCATTGCTATTTCTTCAATCCCTAAAGGACCTACTCACTGCTCTGATACCACTCTGATGCAGAGGTTCTAGGACTTTGAAAGAAACACAAAGTTCTCAAGGTTTGCAAGACACAATCCCAACCACTCTTCCAGGCACTCTGATGGAGACAAACCTCAATAATGCACCAAATGACCTATTTGCCTTCCTTATGGACCCAAACCCTTGGAACAATCTTAAGAGACCCAAACAAACTTGTTTTGAATGATTTCAAAGCCCAACCCTTTGACTTAGACACAAAACCAATTTTTCACCTTAACTAGGCTACTAGCCCAACTAGGCTCTAGCAAAGGGTTTTTGACTTTGCACTCAAACTTTCCAAAGGAACCTCCAAAATAATGATTGAACCAGATGTGGTTTGTGATGATACATAACATACTAGATTCTTGATGGCACTTGTTTTGGAGCACACCAATCAAAAATCTGTTGTTTCCTCCAATTTAGGCCTAATTAGCCCTCTTTTCCAAAGAAACCCCCCTTTAAACTCAACCCCTGACCATGAAACTTTCAACAGTCCCTTAAAATGACTCAAAACCAAGGATTCCAAGTTTTTATGCCTCTATGATACCTCTAACACGCTCAAACACAAAACCCTCCTTAACTTGCCTCAAAACTAGGGCCTCTTGAAAACTAACCTTCCAATCACTTCCAGAACTTTCCCATTGACTCTACACCATTAGGACAACATATTTAGTCTATCCCAACTCAAAAACATGCCCCTCATTAAGGCAGATCTTCTGCTGCTATACCCTAGCCTCCAACTTCAAGCACTTTGCATTGTGAAATCTTGGTGTACACCTCAATATTCTTCTTCCCTGCACATTAGTTTGTTAAATATGTATGTTACATGTTAGGAATGATCCATTTCATAGGTCACAGCAGCATACTACCTTGAAATGGATCAATCATCCATGAAAACCACCAAAACTAGTGAAAATTTTGTGTTCTTTTTTAGGACAGTCAATATAAAATGCAAGGAAATTAATTATTACTGCTTTTAAAGCCTTCTATGGTGTTAAAATATGTAAACAAAAACTCCTAAAGCATCCTACTAGACATAACTTCAATACAAATCAAGTATTCATCAAAAGAACACAATAAAATGCAAGAAAATTGTGTTTTTCACTATTTCCATAAAACAATCCGTACAGTACTTGCTCCAAACGCCCAACCTCCGTACAAATGAATGTTTTGGGGTTATAGAAGCATTCCCCAATTGATCCAACCGTTCTTGATTGATTACAATGCATAATTACCTCTAAAACACCTAAAACTCATTTTCCCGCCTAAAGTGGATTTTCAAAAATTTGAATTTCCAATTTGCAATTTATTAAACTCTACTATCTAAAAACCATTGGATCCTTAATACCCAACCTTATTTGACACAATCAAATCATAATAAACCTATCTAACTTCCTAGAGCATTATTTTTCCATTTACAAAGCATTTTGGTCCTAGGGTCCTTATCAGGACCCTTAGGACATTTGACTACTTTCAAGTTCTTCCCCATTTCAAAAGCCATTATAGGCTTCAAAATATTATAATTGATGTTTTGATTTGTTTGACAGGTCCTCCTGACCCTTGCTCACTCTTGATCCTTGAAGAGCTCCTTGAAGGCCTTAGGTGCTCCTGCACCACCATACAATGAATGGGGCATCTCATCATTTGTCTCATTCAGGCTTATCTTTTGTCTTTTATCAGGATGTGTCCTTCCTAAGATTAGACTTTTTCAACTCGATCATTTACCTTAAGCAAGATGTGTCTTTCTTGCAGTCAGGTGCCTTGTCAACATTTATCAATTGGTCAACTTTATCAAATGTGTCATTTTTCGTAAATAGGATGTGTCCTTCCTATAGTTGGGTATCATCACATCTCTTGGTCATAACAATCAATCTTTGTCAAACAATAAATCGATCTTATCAACCTTGTCAATCAATCTTTCCTTAGTCAGGGTGTGTCCTTTCTGAGGTCAGGCACAATCATTATCAATCAAACCTTTTCAACTTTATCAAATCAACCAATCTTGTCAATCCTGTCAATCAATCTTTCCTTAGTCGAGATGTGTCCTTCTTGAGGTTAGGCACAATCATCATCAATCAAATAAACTTTCCAACCTTTGTCAACTTATAAATCAATCTTTGTCAACCTATTGATCAGATCAATTTGTCAACCTTTGTCAATTATCAATCAATCTGGGTCAACTTATCAATCGATCTTTGGTCATCTTGGTCAAACAAACAATCTCATCATTATCACTAGAAAGCACTATCATGGCACACACTTTGTTGGGTTGGAATTGTCTTATTATCTTGATTGATTTTGGGTCATGTTACTAGTCTCCTCGAGGATTTCCAATCAACAGATTTAGAGGGACAATGATGGATCATGGCCTCTTTTCTTTGTTTGTTGTCTATGGCTTGTCTTGGAAAAAATACTAGGACAATTGGGTCCTTAGTATGAGTCGGGGCATTCCTTGTCTGTTGACTTTGTCTTTTAACTACTTGTCTCTCCCAAATGGTCACCTTGCACACCTTGGTCTATGTCATCCCATGGTGTTTGTGGTCCATTTGCAACATTTTGACGCCCAATGATGATAAATATAAAAATGTAAGAATGAAAGTTGGTTCCCTTATCATTTCTTGTCTAACTTTCCATCTTCATCCTCCTTTCTCTTTCACGCTAATGTCCATCCCCTTCCATGCTAATATTTCTTCTATCCTTTATCCTCTAGTCTTATCATCCATTTCAAGAGCACATTCGCGTTCTTTGCACCCACCTGTCCTCTCGAGGGGGCATACCTATACCCTACTTTCACTGGGGCATATTTCAGAATTAAATTTCTTTGACACAACATGATGAACTACATTATGTCAAAGAGGGGAAAATGTAGACACTGAAAAATTTCCTAAGTCTGCGAGCAACATTTTTCCTTGATCATCATCCTCTAATAATTAAATAATTTTAATTATTTAATTAGGCTTGATCATATTCCTCTATTAATTAAATAATTTTTAATTATTTAATTAATTCACTTCCTAATCTCTTTTCTATCCTGATCAATTAAAATTATTTAATTGTGTCACTAATACCCTCTTTCTTCAATAATTAAATAAATCATTATTTATTTAATTATTTATTTTTCATCATCTATCCATAGTTAGATAATAATAACTATTATTTGACCCTTTTATTCTTCTATAATTAAATAATTTTTGAGATTATTTAATTATATGTCATTCCTCTCTTTTGGATAAATAATTCAAATTAATTATTCATGTCTAATTTCCATCTCTCCATTTAATTAAATTGATTAATTTAATTAAATCTCCATCTTTCATTTTCTCCAAATGAATAATTTATTTGCCTCTTGTCCTTTTCCTCCATTTTTTTTGAATAAATTATTTAAAATAAATTATTTATGCACCACGTGGTCAAAGATGCTTTTTCATAACCCCCTGTTATAACATTCATTTCTGCCATAGCCTACATGTTTGTCATAGCCATCAGCGTCATAGTCGTTGACGTCATAGGTTTTCCATGCATGGCATATTTCTGGTGCATCAATTCGAAAGGTTGTCTATAAAAGCATCCTCCTTCATTTTCACCTTAACAGCCATTATCTCCAACTTTCTTACTTACTATTTGTAGGTATTTGCACAACTTCAACAACAAATCTGAGGGCAATATTGGCATAAGAAGAAGAAGAGACAAGAGAAGTAATCAACCATAATGGGGAGTATTTTATTTGCTTGTTTTTAACTTATTGCTCTCTTTTATTTGTGTTCTCTTTCTTTGATGTGGTTAATAGCTTAGAAGTGTTGGCTGTCACTATATCTATGCTATTTTATTTTTAACCCCATCTCACTTTATCTATTTTATTTTAATTTTAACCCCATCTTGAATGTCTATCATAGCCATCAGCATCAGGAATTCCCTTCAATTGGACAGAGAAATGTCAAGAAGCATTTGATCAAACCAAGAATTATCTACTAACTTCACCAATTCTCATGGATCCTATTGATGGTAGACACTTGATATTGTATGTGACAACAACTACATCAGCACTAGGGGCATTATTAGCACAAAATGACAATGATGGAAAAAAAATCATTATTATTACATTAGTCATACCTTGGTTGGATATGAGTTGAAATATACCCCTATTGAATAAACATGCCTAGTAGTTGTATTTATAGCCCAGAAATTGAGACACTACATGCTAAACCACAAGACAAAGTTGATCTCCAAAATTGATCCTTTGAAGTATCTTCTCAGTAAAGCAGCTCTGACAAGATGGTTAGCTAAGTGGGTTATGATCCTAAGCGAGTATGATATTGAGTATGTTGATCAAAAAGAAAGAAAAGGACAAGTGATACCAGATCAACTCGTAGATGCACCAGTGAAAGTAGATCACCCTTTAATATCCGAATTCCTAGATGAATCAATCTTTGGCATAGAAACACCAACAACATGGAAAGAATACTTCGACGGGTCCTACCCAAGTCATGGTTCAGGAGCTAGAATTCTATTCATCACACCTTAAGGGGATTCCATTCCTAAGTCATTTTGAATAGGATTTTCGTGCACTAATAACATAGCCTGAGTATGAGGCACTATTGATAGGACTCTGAATGGTAATAAAAATGGAATATCAAGGATCTTCAAGTTTATGGTGATTCCTAGTTAGTGACCAAGAAAGTCAATGATGATTATGATACCAACGGTGAGAAACTTATGCCCTACAAGTGCATAGTTGATAGTTTCATACTATACTTTGATGCTATTACCTTTGAACAGATACCGAGAATCCAAAACAAAGCAGCTAACACAATGGTGCAACAATTGGATCTCTCTTGGACATTCCTAACAATGCATCACAATATGAGTTCTTAGTAGAACAACTGTCGGTCCCTACATTCGATGTCCCCAAAACTAAACTTGTGTGAAAACTTGTTGGTCTTGAATCTCCCTAGTATAAAGAAATTTACAACTATCTACATGACCAAATTATCCCTCTTGACTTTTCTTCCAACCAACACAAAACCTTTATCCGAAAAGCCTCTAAATATGCCATCATCAGAGATACCCTTTACTGCCACAGTCTACATAGCACCCTCCTCTGATGTATTGAATCAAATGAAGCACAATCGGCCTTACAAGAGGTTCATCATGGTATATACAAAGCTCACTTTGCTGGTCCTACCTTAGTTAAAAATATTATGAGGTCGGGATATTATTGGCCTACAATGGAACATTATGCTTATAAATTTGTGAAGAAATGTCACCAATGTTAGATTCATGGAGATCTAATACATGCACTAGCTCAGGAATTACAACCACTTACATCACCATGACCATTCTCTCAATGGGGATTCGACATCGTAGGAAAGATCCATCCCACTTTTGCAAATAGACATAATTTTATCTTTGTTGCTACTAAATACTTTACCAAGTGGATCAAAGCCATCTTGATGACCTACACTACTGGAAAGCAAATATCCAAATTCATCCTGAATTATATTATATGTCGCTATGGTATCCCGCAGTCCATCATGTAAAAGAATGGTCACCCTTTCAAGAATCAAGATGTTCGTGAACTTTGTGAAAAAATTCATAACTAACACCATTTTGCTACCCCATATTACCCCTAAGGTAATGGTCAAGTTGAGGTGTCTAATAAGACTATCCTTAAAATATTAAAGAATATTGTCAATGATGCTAGCCATGACTGACATCTCGAACTCAATTCTGCTCTATGGGCCTACTGTACCAATGTTCGTACCCCTACAGGAGCCACTCCATATTCCCTTGTCTTTAGTTCTGAGGCTATACTTCCTATTGAGGTTGAGTTACCATCCCTAAGAGTATTTATGCAAGGATTGATTGATCAAGAAGACTACTGTGTACCCTATGTACATGAGATAGAATTATTGGATGAAAAGAGATAGAATGCTTTTACACATTTGCAAGCATATCAGAACCACCTTTGATGCAATTACAATAAGAAGGTCTGACCTAGAAAACATTGGTGACAGTCTTGAAAGAGAATCCGAAGAAACAAATAGATCGAGAAAATCTCAAAAAGTTCAAACCTAACTGGTTGGACCCTTATATCATCATAGTAGCATATGGATCAAGTGCTTATCAGCTCTCTACTCCTAAAGGTGAACCATGGACTGATCCCATCAATAGCATGCACCTTCATAGGTATTACACTTAATTCTCAGAGTATCTCTTCAAAAAGATAAATATATATATATATATATATATATATAAATAGTCACCCTGATGAAAACATGGAAAACATGCATTTTGGTGACAACAAAAAAATAAAAAAAATAGTAAAGAGAAATAATTCATCCAAAAGTGAAAACCACTTCGGTGGCACTTTGGATAAGTACCATGGTGAAAACCTGGAAAACAGGCATCATGTGTAGTCAGTCTATGGTCCTCTATTTACTATCACTCTACCTGGTCTTCCATCCTTCTCACATCCATTCGAGCATATATCCTTCATAAAGCTTTTTCATCCTTCTCGTGGCCTGAGAACCATTGACATTTAGCTTCCTTCGCTTTCATGACCATAATTTGTATTTGTTCACTACTTCCCCTCGTGCATAATAAGTTGGTCCTATACCTGACTAGGGGTAATTCCTTGACTTACATCTTCATGGGATCCAACACATGGTATCAACCTCATAAATCATGAAAAACCCAAAAGAAATCATAAAACCATCAAAAATCCAAAACAATCATAAAACCGTCAAAAATCCAAAAAAATCATAAAACCTTCAAAATCCAAAAACATCGAAAAACTTCAAAATGTCAAAAATAGAGTCAGAGTCTAATTCTAAGTCAGTCTATGCTAGTATGGTCAAACTGCATTGTCTCTATGCATTCAATACATAGGCAAGGTCCTCAATCAACAGGCCCCTGAGACATTAGGTCTGACCTTAGGATTTTTTTGAATCACCTCACTTTTGGTTTGTGTCAAGTCGAAGTACGAGGTCTCTATGTGTATAATGTAGGAAAAGCTATCAATTGATGAGCCTATGAGGCCCTAGGTCAGTCCTTTAGGGTTTTTCAAGTCTGGTCCCATTCTTTGGTTGCATGCAATCATTATTTAGACCAAATCACGAATCAACAGACAAATATATCCAACAAATCTTCAATATTTAATCAATCTTCACAATCAATCAATTACCTTATCATCAATCACTATCGGGTTATTAGTATTATATTAGAATGGGGCATTATGTCATTTGTCTCATTCAGTCTTATCACTTGTCTTCTATTAGGATGTGCCCTTCTTGAGATTAGACATTCTCTTTGGTCGATCTTATCATTCACCTTCAATAGGATATATCTTTCTTAAAACTAGGTGTTTATCAAAATGGTCAATTAGTCAACTTTATCAAATGTGTTCCTTGCCTTAAACATGATATATCTTTCTTGAAATTAGGTGTCATCACATCAATCAATCATATCAATCAAACCTTATCAAATCAATTCACATTTATCACTTGGTCAATTAATCTTGCCTTATATAGGAGGTGGCTTTCCTGAAACTAGGCATAATCAATCAAATCAATTAATCAGCCTTTTTCAACCTATCAATCAACTTTGATCAAGTAATCACTTGATTGGTCATCTCATTCATCTTGGTCAACCTAATCAACCTAATCAATCAATCTTGTCAATCCTATCGATAAACATTCTCTCTGGCAAACACTTTGTTGGTTTGAATTTGTCTTATCTTTTGATTGGTTTTTTATCATGTTACTATGCACCTCAAGGATGTTCCATGAAGGATTTAGAGGAGCAATGATGGATCATGATCTCTTTTCTTTGCTTTTTTTTTGTGGTTTGTCTTGACAAAAAGACTGGGGCAATCGGGTCCTTAGTATGAGTCATGGCATTCTTTGTCTTTTCGACTGTTTGTCTTTTGCAAGTGGTAACATTGCACACCTTGGTCTATGTCATGCCATCATGTTTGTGATCCATTTTCCATAATTTTTACTGCTCAATGATGATAAACATGTAAGTTGACATCTATAAAGCAAGAATGTCCATCCCTTTTCATTTGACTAATTTTGTGCTAATATTTGTCTTCTCCGTACTAACATCCATCTTCTTTGCACTAACATCTTCTATCCACAATCATCTTGATGGCCCGCAAGCTAAATTCTTCGCCTGTCAGTGCATCAAAGTGGCTTTTTCAGAATAATTTCTCAAATTTTTTGAAAATTTGAAAAAAAAATTAGGGGGCATAGGTCTATCCCATCTTCACTGGGGCAAGATTTGAGAAATATTTTCTTAATTATTCTTTGACACAATGCTCAAATCACATTATGTCAAAGAGGGGAAAAATGTAGACATTGAAAAATATCTTGGTCTGTGAGCATCATTTTCCATTGTCTTGGTCTTCTTCTTGACATAATTAAGTAATTTTAATTATTTAATTATTATCTTTTATCACATTACTCTATCAATTAAATAATTTTAATTATTTAATTAATTCATTTCTTGATCTTTATTCTCCTCTATTCAATTAAATTATTTGTTTAATTGCGTCACTAACACTCTTTCCTTCTATAATTAAATAAATTATTATTTATTTAATTATTTTCTCTTCATTATTCGTCTATAGTCAAATAATTATTATTAATTATTTGTCTATTCATTAATCTTTTGATTCTTCTATAGTCAAATAAATTTTAAATTATTTGACTATCTTTTGACATTTCTCCCTCATTAAATAATTGATTGAAATTAATTATTTAATATCTCTTTTTCTATTTCCTCCTATTTAATTAAAATGGTTGCATAAATAATTTTAATTAAATGCCCACTTGCCTTTTTCTCAAATAAATATTTTAAATAAATTATTTATGCCTTCACTTGGTCAAAGATTTCTTCTCATGAATTAAATGATTTTAATTTTTAATTTCTCCATTATCTCCCTCCACTATCTCATTTTTGAATCTTAGTTGTCGATTGACTCTGGCCTCTTCTCAATCTTGATCATTCATTTCGTAACTCCCATTCCTCTGTGTTGCACGTCCTCTCAACCGTTGATCTTGGAATCTTTCTAGAAGATCGATCTTGTACATCTGTTCGAAATATTTTCTATAAAAGATCTTCTCTTCCATTTTGTCTTTACAACCACATTTCTCCAAAGTTCTTGCTATCTTGTCATTGTCATTTGCAGGTATTCCAACACTTCAAAATATGAGGGCAAATATTTGCAACTTGAGAAAGAATGGAGGAGAAGCAAGGGAGATAATCAACTTTGATAGTGGAGTTTTATTTTATGCTTTCATTCTTGTTTGCTCTATTTTATCATTTGTACTCTCTTGTTTAGATTTGAAATTTCGGCTTAGATCTTAGGTAGAGTGGTTGCTACTTTTTCTTAGCCATTTTGTATTTTTCTAATCTTACAACATGCAATACATTCTCTCTCCCAATCTCTTCATTGGTAATCAAAATCTCTTCTTCAAACACTCCATCATCATCAAACATTTAAACATATGGTAATCTTGTCAATGTTAATGAATACAAAAACACTAACAAATAGGCTTTAAATGAATTATTTTTTGTAAATTTGAGCATCACTTACTAGCATAAATCATTAACCTATTGAGATAAGATGACTTGTTCTAACAATTGATATACTCCTATGTGTGGACATATAGTATTAATTAAAATAGCTTGGTGACCACATTGATTTGATGAACTAGCATAACTTTCAACTATGTCATATGATACCATCTTCTAGGATTCCATGCAATTAATAGATTAGGATTGCAGATAGCATTACCCAAGAATTGAGGTCTAGGTTAGGGACGTGATCCCGTGATATGATGGAAAAAGTGATCAAAGGAATTAAAATTTGGATGCATGTTACAAGTTCAATTCCCATATGCTCCAAAATGAATATAGGAAACTAATGAGAAAATAGTTTGCTAAAATTAGAATTGCATGTATGATTCAGGTACTCAGTTTCCTATGTAACTAATGTAACTCATACCAACCAATAACAAACTAATTATGATGTACGTGCTCTACCCATGCCATGAAGACTTAGTGAAAAGGAGCCTCATGGATTAGGTTGGTGAATTGATTACAAAATTAAAAATTAATACCATACCCATGCATGATAACATGGAACACAAATAGACAATTTAAGATATGGTCACTATATTGTGGGTGCTACCACAATACTGTGTCTCACTTTTGGGATGTGCTGATTTTCGCCTGAAATCACTATTTTTAGAAAAACTAATGATTTAATTTTTCAGAGGCTCCATCTAAAGGGTTTTAATTGAAGAGGGATAGATAAGACCCCCTTAGATCAAATCCCCTTAGATATAACCCCCATAGTATTAAATCATACCCACGATGCAGTCTCCTTCACAGCTATCAAAATGTTGGCAAAAAGCCACTTTTTCTTTACCTTTTGAGGGATTAAATAACATCATTTAAAAATTATATTATTCAATATTTTAGCCCTTGAAACTACCTTTCCAAAAAGTATAGGTTTGATATATTTTCATTTTATCATGTATTTAATTTCTAATTTTTACTAAACATAGGTTTTTCTCTAAACATCAAGCTCTTTGTTGTGCAGAGGTGGAAAAATAGTAAACCATTGTAAAAAAAATTCAAAAAATACACATTCCCTAGATATTGATTTCCTTCTTTCACCCAAAAAAGAAAAATTGGATTTTGATATATACACAAAAAGTTAGGTTGTATGACACACACATATGTCCAAATTATAGTTACAGTGAAATCAAAAAATATTTTTTAAAAAAAATATGCAACAAAAAATTATGAAAAAATATCCTTTCCCTAGATATTGATGTTGAGAATCTATATTCCAAAAATTAGAATTTAATCATTTATAGAAAAAAAGTTATGTTGTACGACACAAACGTTACTTTCTGAAAATATTGTTTTCTGTCTAAAACCAGTTATTAAAGGAGATGTTGAAAGATCCATGATTTATTTTGGAAATTTTTATAAAAAAAAAAAAATTAGAATCTACAAACAAATTGTCACAAATCACTAGTTCGCATCATCTTCAAATTCTTTATGATTTAACTACTATAGGTCTCAGAAGAGGAAGATTAAGTTAAAAATATTGATGTAAATGTCCATCTTGGGTAAAAAGTGAGACACAGTATTGTGATTTCACCCTTGTATTGATTATACAATGAATAAAAGCATCCAATTCTTTCACAATCTCAAGAACTCCAAATTGTTACATGGCAGTCAATATCTTATGACAAGATACCCTCCTATTTATGTAACTCATATCTTATAATACACAAGGAACTATATTTATTTTTGTCCCAATACAATACAATAGATGTAGACAATGAAAAATGTCCTAAGCCTGCGAGTGTCATTTTTCTTCATCCTCGTCCTTTGATAATTGAATAATTTTAGTTATTCAATTATGTTTGATCATATTCCTCTATTAATTAAATATTTTTTAATAATTATTTAATTAATTCACTTTCCAATTTTTATTCTATCCTGATCGATTAAATAAACTAATTGTGACACTAATTTCTCCCTCTTCTTCAATAGTTAAATAAATTATTATTTATTTAATTATTTTGTCACCTTTCATCTATAGTTAAATAATTACCATTAATTATTTATCTATTCATGGTCCTTTAATTCTTTTATAGTTAAATAATAATTAAAATTATTTAACTATCCCTTGCCACCTCCCCTATTAAATAATTAATCTAAATTAATTATTTAAGGTCTAATTTTCATCTCTCCATTTAATTAAATTGATAAATTTAATTAAACGCTCATCTTTTCATTTTCTCCAAATAAATAATTTGAATAAATTATTTATTTTCCACTTGTCCATTTCCTCCACTCTCTCCATTTTTGAATAAATTATTTAAAATAAATTATTTATGCACCACTTGGTCAAAGATGCTCTGTCATAATCCCTTGTCATAACATTCATTTATGTCATAGTCTGCATGTCTTGCATGTCTATCATAGCTATCAGGCGTCATAGTCGTCGGCGTCATAGCTTTTCCATACATGGCATATTTTTGGTGCATCAATTCTGGACCGTTGATCTTGGCATCTTTTCTGAGACTTAATCTCAACCATCCATTTCGTAACATCCCTCTCGTGCATTCCCATCCGTTGATCTTGGAATCTTTCTAGAAGACTAATCTCAGCCGTCCATTTGAAAGGTTGTCTATAAAAACAACCTTCCTTCTCCATTTTCACCTTAATAGCTATTCTTCTCCAACTTTCTACTTACAATTTGTAGGTATTTGCACAAATTAGACAACAAATTTGAGGGCATATTTGCAAAAGGCGAAATAGGAGAGCAAGAGAAGTGATTCAAGTTCAAGCATGGGGAGTATTTTGATTTGATGTTTGATTTTCCTTATGCTTTCATTGTTTTCTCTTGTTTGGATGAGGTTAATAGTTTAGAAGTGTTGGTTGTAACTTTGTCTATGCTATTTTATTTCTGGCCCCATCTTACATTGGTGAACCCAACATGAATCTTACAATTTTGCAAAGAAATTGGTTTGTTTTCGTTGTTTTGCAGGTTACAGCCAAGAATTCATACGAAATCCTGTCATCTTCTTTTGAGCACATAAAAATGGGCACTCTTTAAAAATGATCATCTGGGTTTTGTATTCCTTGTTCTTAGCTTTCCAAAACTTCAAACGGTTTAAAATTTTGATAAGATTTGAGAAAGTTATGGCTGTTTTAGTATTTATTATTTTTTAATCTAGCTTTTAAAACTCGCGTTTTCTTTTCTTATAACAATTTTTTCGTGCAAAATTTTGAAAAAATATTTTTTGGGTTTTGAAGGTTTGATTTTCAGCTTTCCATGGATTTAAACGATTTAAAAATTCGTTAATTTTTGAGAAAATTATCGTTGTTTTAATTTTTTGTTGTCATTAAACTTTTCTTTTGAGTTACTAATCTCTTGTTTTCAGCATGTGGCACAGCTTGGAGGGAGCCTAAAAATTGTTTCTATAGAAACAAAAAATCAAGTTTTTTCATTTCTTTAGGCATAATCAATTTTGTTTGTTTTCAAAAACAACAAATTGCATTTACACTCATGAGGATAAAATGAACCACAATTTGCATGTCACTCATTTGGTCTTAAAATGAACAACAAATTGCATATTTCATTCATGTGGCTTAAAACGAACAACAAATCTGCATGAATCACTCATTGTACCTAAAATTTACAATTACAATTTGCATTTTCATGTCATTGGGCTAAAATGAACACAAGCATGCATTGAAACTCTGAACTTGCATTCTTACGGCATGAGTTTAAAATGATCTTTGTTTTTCATATTTCAAATTAAACTTTTAAAAAGAACAAAGTGTCTTGTGTGTCCTCCTCACATTATCATTTGGTAATTAAAATTTACAAGTGTCTTCAAATTTTGTCACCTTGATGCAATAATTGAAGTATCCTCTCCCCTTGTGCATTCATGTGATCCTGGGTGTAAGAGAAACGGTTATTATCTCTAGAACTTGGGTCTGCCTTGGTGGGAAAAAGTACTCACCCCAAGGCGACTCAGACCGACAATGGAGCTTTTTGGCCAAGCTACCCCCAACCGGTATATAAATGTGAATCATAAGGGAAAGCCTAGGATTACGAGTGCGGATGTGTCATACAGACCAAGTAGTACTCCCCAAAACCCTGTTGAGCTTAACCTCTTCAAGCTGGAGTGCCTCCTACACGGAGCTTAATCTTGCATCCCATGTATGGCCACTCGAACAGGGGTCCTGAATTAAACACCTTTGTGTAGTAGCCAAAAACCTTCTATTTGCTAGCGCAACACCGGTCGGTGTGAAGGAATCCACATCTTCACAGTCTGTAGTAGAGGTGATCAATCTGCAATGAGAGTTTCATGGGGGTTGGAAGCTTGGTTGGCCTGAGAAGAGACTGTGTTGTAAAGGGGAGCCCGTGCAGCCAAGCTTCTGGATTCACACACTACTGATATGTGGTTGGGGAAACCCACGTGGAATCTAGCGAATATTGTCCTAGCCTAACCATAGGATTGTGCTTGTCTTATTTGTGTTTGTCCACATTCAAACATCGTGTTTTTCAAGTGTTTTCTATATTTTCAAACAATATACACAACAATCAAAAATTTGGACACAAATAATCGACCTCAGACAACTCAGAATTTTCAACAAAACATTAAAAAACAATCTCAGCCTGTTATCAAACATTTTTTTTTTCTAAAAGGTCTCTGTCAGAAATCAGCTTTGAAATTGCTCAAAATCCTCATTATTCAACCATTAGTTTGTATTCTTGACCATAGGCTTAATCTTTCAAATTTTAGTTGCATACATTAGGCTTCATAATCATAATTTTTGGCCTTAGCTTGACCCTAGGTTTTCATCTTTCCATACTTTGGATTAGGTTAACCTTATCACAATTTGCAAAATCATTGCTTTCGAAACTAGGTTATCTTGGACTTAGTCATCATTCCTATTTTCAGTCATTGTCCCTTTTGTGAGAATTTCCAACTCAACAGTCTAGTTAGGAAAACTCACTAGTCATCTTGACCTTATCACTTTGTCATTTTCAACAAGTCCTTTGGTAACCAAAATCGAAAACAAAGATTAAGCTTAGAGTGCTTAGGTACCCCTTTCTCCAAATTGCATTCATTTTAGTTCATACCTTGCATACTTTATTCCCAAAAAATCCAAAAATATTATGCATCTTAGTCGTCATTTTGAACCTAAAACTTACATTAGTTACCTCTTTATTCAATTGCATCACCTTAGTCCTCATTTTGCACCTTGACCTTGTAATTTTCCTAGTCCACATTGTCACTTTCCTAATCAACATTGTCATCCAAGTCAACATCGTCATCCTAGTCACCTTGACTTTTGGCATACTTACATTATCATCTCTTTGCATTGTCATCCATTATCACACAAAAAGACAAAAACATAGACTAGTGTCAAACTTGCATTGTCATCATCTTCATTTGAGCAATTTCCTTGACGGTGGAAACAAGACTTCAAAGAAAGAAAAGACAAATGGCAGGCCTTGGACAAGACTTTGACAACAACAACAACACCAATCCCAATGACTGGATTTATGACAACCCATTTGGCAATTTGAACATACAATCATCCATGAGCATGTCAACTTCCTTTCAAAATCCACTTTTTGAACAATTCATATAGAGAGACCAAAATGGACAAGTACTAGCCGAGGATTTAGACACTGCCACTCAAAACCTTGACATAGCTTCATTTGTAGAAGAATTGGTCTTGAACGATCCCGGCAGATACCTTTCTATGCTTTTTCACCAAGGGGAAAAACTACCAAAAGGATTCAACATTAATACGATAAGACCTTCTCCGGACAACGTGACACAAACCATGACATCTCATCAAAACACGAACAATGCCCCCAATAGCAATAACATTGTCATCACCACACAAGTTGCTACTAACACCATTAATGTGACATCTAGTGGCACCACAAGTCAAAACACCTCCACCTCAGCTAATACAACATCTATTGGAGGAACATCTACTATGTCCATGCCTACAACGTCCACATCATCATCACAAACGATAGGAATAACCGTTGGGTCCACATCAATGGGAGTAAATCCTACAAATCCTACGTTGGGATTTTCATCTATGATAATGGGGGCATACTCATCACATCCTTATGGTGGAATCTCATCTAATCCCTTTGAAGGAAACCCATGACGAGTCTTCATTCAAGGCCCTCAACACAACATAAATACATCATCGCAATTAAACATACCACATGGACAAGGACAAAACATGAACATCCCACATGGGAAAGGACAAAATATGAATATCTCACATGGACAAGGACATAATCTCCACCTACCATATGGACACTTCCAAGGAACAAACACCAACATGCTACAGGGAAAATTCTTTCAACAAGGACAAGGAACTCAAATGACACAACAAATGTGTAACTTTGGAAATCAAATGAGTCATGGATTTTAGATACCTCAAATACAAAAAACATGGTTGGGTCACATATTCCCACATACTCGTCCCAGATTCATACTCAACAACAAATTCCCACTCACAACTGGCAATATCAACAAACCCTTAATCAGAACATACCGTACTTTCAGGAAACCAATGATCCCATTGTACACACCTTGCTAGCAAGAGTGGATGACCTTCAAAAACAGATGGAAAATATGAAAACCTCTGACAAGAAGATGCAAATGTCTATATCCTTTTGATACAACTTTGTACATGCCACCATTTCCACATGGTTATGTGGCTCCAAACTTCAACAAATACAAGGGTAAAACAAATCCACTTGATCACATCAGAGAGTTCGTAACAAGTTGTATGAATATTGCTCATGAGCACACATATCTAATGTGACTGTTTCCTAAAAGCCTCGCAGGACCAGCCTTAGAATGGTTCTATACACTGCAACCCAGAATACAGTCATGGAAAGAACTTGTTGGAAAATTTGTGAAAAATTATACATACAACATTGACACAGACACCTCCATTACCAACTTATGCCAGCTCACACAAGAAGATTCGGGTGAAACCTTTTTACCATTCTTTCAAAAATGGAGGGGCCTAGCGAGTCGCTATCATATAGACATACCTGAAAAGGAAAAAGTTGACATGTTCGTACAAACGTTATTGGGCCCACTGAAAAATGGCTTGCGTGTTCATTGTTGCACAAATTTTGCAGATCTAGTTGAGCGAGGTGTCCAAGTTGAACAAGCCCTCATAGCCGAAGGAAGACTAAAATACGGTCCCAAAAACACAAGCGCAAACCCTCCTCTTGCTGACAAAAAAAAATACTAGGTTAAGAACAAACATGTCACCAACGATGGTGTAGTCGATGCTAATTTGTCAATGCTATGCTGCTAATGCTATACAGACAAATCAAAATAATCAAGGCAATCAAAACAATCAAATTCAAAGACAGCCTAGACAACCCAAACAATTCGCTAGAGGATGTACATACACTCCCTTGGGTGAGCCTATTGAAGAAGTTCTCAGGAAATGTCTTTAGAATGGTGTCATCACACTTGAGGACCCCAAACCATATGACCCTAGGTAGTTTAAACCATCTTGGTGGGATGACAACACATTTTGTGACTATCACCGAATAAAAGGACACAAAACATCTCCCTGTAGACAATTGAAAAATCTGGTACAAGACCTTATTGAAAAGCATATCATTGAAGTCAGTGGACCACAGTTTGCTTCTGATATGAATCATACAATACACAAGAATCCACTGCAGGATCATGGTTTTGGAAACCCTTCTATGTCAAATACAAATAACAATAGTCGATCCAACCATGCCCGTATTGGATATGACTATTCCGGAGGACCTATCGTACATCACATTAGAACAATTGATGAACATGTATGCATACTCACCATTAGAAAGGCCCCTGAATGCAATGTCACCACCCACGATGGAAAGGTCACCATAGCCGGCCCTCCTCCCCCTAGACAACCAAAGGTAACAATAGCTGGCCCCTCTAATTTGCAGTCGCAATCGTGTCCACAAAACAAGTAGTCCCAACCTAAAGGAAACTTTAATCTTATTGACCAGCTTGGAAAAACACCGGCACAAATCTCTATCCTTGAGTTGTTATGCATCTCGCCTGCCCATAAGGCCATCCTAGATAAAACATTGCAAGAATCCTCTGTTCCCCAAGATATTGATGTCAGCCAATTTGAAGCCATGGTAGGATATCTCATGAATCCCCACCATATCACCTTTTCTAACCAAGACTATTCGTCATCCAAATCCAACCATAATGATGCCCTTCATATCAAAGTTTGTGTTCATAAACATAAGGTCAAATGAGTCTTAGTAGATGGCGAAGCAGGACTGAATATATGTTCCTTAAAATTGGTCAAGGCACTAGGATTTTATGATGCTTGCGTAGATGCCACAAAAAGCATTGTTATCAACGCATATGATGATGAAGAACATTCCTCTCGGGGCGTAATTACACTTCCAATTCGAATCGGGCCAGTCATTGTCGACACCACTTGTCAAGTTCTGGATTTGGACCTGCCATACAACATTTTACTCGGTCGACCTTGGATCCACGCACTGAAAGTCATCCCCTCCATGTATCACCAATGTTTGAAGTTTCCATTTGAGGGCACTGAGATTACTATATATGGAGACCCTGATCCATTCTAATATTGTACCAACTTACGTTGTGTATTGGAATTTCAAGTGCCTATCAATAGGGAAGCTCTAACGTCCTTGTCTTCCAAATTCATTGACCCCTCAGCACTCGTGAAGTCTTCTAATTCTTCATCCACTGCATCTAATTCTACTTCTTTGACCACCATGACCGCTTCCATAACACCTACAACTTCATTTATCACCCCAAGTGTCAACCCGAGCTTCCAAATTCAATACCAAGGATGTGGAGAATACAAGCTAAATACGACCTATTGCATAACCAAGATGCCCAAGTCTCTCCAAGTCTATGGAAAACCTTGCTTTAGAATACAGGCAAAAGAAATCTTCAGGGTTCCTCCAAATACAATTTTCATAAAGTGGGGCGAAATGAGTCAAGAGGACACAAATGATATACTATCCTGGATTTATAAATAACCACAAGATTTGACTCCCTTGCCAGTAGCAATATATGGAAAAGGAACAACATGATAAAAGCAAAAGGCTATGATGGAAAAAGTAGTCTTGGCAAGGATAAGAATGGAAGGCGTGAGCCATTATCAGTTTCAGAAAGACAAAAACATCTTGGGTTAGGGTTAGGTCCATGAGAATTTGGTGATCCAAGTACCAGTGTGCTTCCATGTGAGTTCATGTATGCTTTAGACTATGTTGAGACAACTGAGGACACCTCCTCTGAAACCAACTCTCATGAATGGGAATTTGGATCTCAATGATCCTTAAGTAACTGTTGCCTTGACGAATTATTCCTTGAACCTAGCGAGCCTACACTTGAGTAATGATTCTAGAAAAATTTTAAGATCGATACAACACCAAATGATGCCAAGTCCATATCATATTCTATTTCCATTCATCCTAGCCCCGACATACCTGCCCAGTCATCCCAAATTGATGACCATCATGCAGAATCACCTGAACCATCACTTGCCACTACTGACCCTGCCACTAATGCTACCCCCTTTGTCCCTTACTTCGCTGGTGAGTATGAAACAAGCGAAGGAGAATACTGGATAGAATCTGACATAGAACCAGACAATGACAACTTCATTTTCAATGTCTCAGTGTCCATTTACATGCTCTCTGCATCATCTCCTCAATTTGCAAATGTTGATGATGGAATATCCTTAGTTTACCCTGACCTAATTGACTAGAACCAGCAAGGCCCACCAGTAATGGACATTTTTCAAAATGATGAGGCTCTAGTAGAATTTCTAGGGCTACGTGAGGGCATTCCAAATGGGGATCACAAAGTTGGATTTACCATTGACTTGGATTTTGTTGCTTATTTTGGGGAGAATGCGCCATCCTCTAGTTGCAAAATTAAAAGGAAAAATAAAACAAAAAATGATACGTCTCTAGGTGAAAACCAAAAGGCACCTTCTGATGACAAAATAGTAAAACTAAAGGACTTACCCGAGGGTGAAAACCTTCTTGAGGTTCCCAAGGGTGGAGGATTGGACTTTCTCCCCATAGACAGAGAAAAATCAGCAATGCTTGTCGAGGATACCATAGTCGTTAATATAGCTACTATGGAGGACCCCAAAATGGTTCTCTTTGCAACATCATTGACAGAAGTTGAACAACCATAATTTCAAAAGTTTTTCTCATAACACAAGATAAACTTCGCATGGTCTTATGCTGACATGCCGGGATTAGATCCTAAGTTAGTATTACATCACTTGCCATTATTGCCAGATGCCAAGCCAGTAAAACAAAAGCTGAGAAAAATGCACCTGCAAGTTGCATTGTTGGTTAAAGCTGAACTCAAAAAATTGTTGGATGTAGGTTTTATAAGGTCAATTGACTATACAGAATGGATATCCAACATCGTCCCTGTCACCAAGTATACTGGACAGATTTGTGTATGCACATACTTCTGAGACCTCAATAAAGCATGTCCTAAAGATGATTTTCCTTTGCCAAACATTGACATCATTGTGGACCTTACAGCTGGATATGAGATGTCCCTTATGGATGGTTTCTTTGGTTATAATCAGATCTGTATTGCCCCTGAAGACCAACACAAAATTGCTTTTACATGCCCTTGGGGTACATACTGTTGGACTGTAATGTTGTTTGGTCTTAAAAATGCAGGCGCTACATATCAAAGGGCAATGACAACAATATTCCATGACATGATACACACATTAATGGAGGACTATGTGGATGATCTTTTCAAAAATTCATTGACAAGAAAAGACCATCTTTCAGTATTAGACAAAGTTTTCAGGAGGCTGGAAGAATATAAAGTCCGGTTGAAACCGAAAAAGTATGTTTTTGGTGTAACATCGGGCAAGTTATTGGGATACATAGTCTCCCCTAGAGGCATTGAAGTTGATCCCGCTAAAGTTAGAGCTATATTGGATATGCCTCCTCCTAAGGGAATCAGTGACCTAAGAACGCTACAAGGCAGGCTTCAATCTATCAGACGGTTCATTGCTCAACTCGCAGATAGGACCATTCTAGTATCTCCTACGCAAAGGGATCCCCTTTGTGTGGACAGATAAATGCCATGAGGCATTTAACCAGATCAAACAGTACTTATTGTCACCCCTAGTTCTCATGCCTCCTATCCAAGGAAAACCATTAATTATGTACATCTCTACAACTACTCTGGCACTAGGGGCATTACTAGCACAAAATTACTATGAAGAAAAAGAAAGAGCCATATATTATATCAGTAGAACACTGGTGGGGTATGAACTAAATTACACACCCATTGAATGTGCTTGTTTGGCAGTGGTATTCGCAGCCCAAAAATTAAGGCATTACATGTTAACCATAAGACATACTTGGTAGCCAAGATCGATCCCTTGAAGTACCTCTTGAGTCAAGCAGCATTGATAGGACGTTTAGCAAAATGGGTCACAATCCTTAGTGAATATGATATTCAATATGTCGAGCAGAAAGCCATCAAAGGAAAAGTAATAGCAGACCAGCTCGCAGATGCACCAATACCAAATAATCATCCTCTTACAACATATTTTCCAGATGAGTTTGTATTTCACTCAGAATCCCAACAACCTTGGCAATTGTACTTTGATGGATCTCATACTAATCATGGATCAAGAGCTGGAATATTATTCATTACTCCACAAGGAGACTCCATCCTAAGGTCATTTTGCATAGCATTTCCATGCACTAATAACATGGCAGAGTATGAAGCACTAATTACAGGACTCTGAATGGCTATCAAGTAGAAAATCAATAATTTGCAGGTCCTCGGCAATTCTCAGTTAGTTATCAACCAAGTCAATGATGAGTATGAAACTAAAGATGAGAAGCTAATGCCTTATAAATGGATGGTTGACAGTTTTCTGACATATTTTCACAGGCTATCCTTTGAATTGATTCCAAGAACATATAACAAGGTTGTTGTCGTTGTGGCAACAATTGGATCTTTGCTTGATATTCCCAGCAATGTCCCACAATTTGAGTTTTTGGTTGAGTAGTTATTGGTTCCTTCTTATGATGTCCCTGAATTAGAAATGGTCTGTGAGCTTGTTGGTTCCAGTTCCCCCTGGTATAAACACATTTTTGACTACCTTCATTCAAAAATCCTTCCTCAAAACCTTTCCAATAACCAAAGGAAGTCCTTTATCCACAAAGTTGCAAGTTATACCATCATCAGCGACACCCTTTACCGTTGTAGCTTCGACAATACCCTTCTCTGTTATCTTGACACTAATGAAGCAAAAGTGACCTTACATGAAGTACATGATGGTATATGTGGGTCCCATTCGAGTGGCCCGACCTTAGCTAAAAATATTACGAGACTTGGGTACTATTGGTCAGCACTAGAAAAGGATGCACTGGAATTTGTAAGAACATTTCGCCAATGGCATATTCACAGTGATTTGATTCATGCTCCAGCACAAGAGTTGAGGCCAATCACTTCTCCTTGGCCTTTTGCACAATGGGGACTTGATCTCGTGGGAAAGATTCACCCTACATCCTCCAATGGAAACAAATTCATTATTACCGCTACTGAGTATTTTACTAAATGGATCGAAGCCATTCCACTCACTTACATTACCAACAAACAAATCTCCAAATTCATCCTCAATTATATCATTTGTCGATAAGGCATTCCATAATCCATCATCAAAGATAATGGTCGTCCCTTCAAAAACCATGAGGTCCGTGAATTATGTCAGCGTTTCCATATTAGCCACCACTTTTCTACGCCATATTACCCATAGGGAAATGGCCAAGCTGAGGCATCTAATAAAACCATTATCAAACTTCTTAAAAAGACTATCAATGACGTTGGCCATGACTGGCACATCCAACTCAACCCAACTTTGTGGGCACACTACACAAGCATCTGTACCCCCACCGGTGCCACTCCTTTCGCCCTTGTCTTTGGAGCCAAAGCCATCTTGCCCATATAGGTTGAAATTCCATCTTTGTGAGTCTCCATGAAAGGCCTCATCACTGATGAAGAATACAGACAGTCATGACTGCATGAGTTAGAAATGCTAGATGAACGAAGACACAATGCATTGAATCATTTACAAGCATACCAAAATCTCCTTTGCAGAAGTTATAACAAAAAGGTGATGACTAGGAAGTTTGACATTGGCGACCTAGTTCTCATGCAGAATCCCAAGAATCAGTCAGATAGGGAGAAGCCAGGAAAATTTGAGCCCAATTGGTTGGGCCCTTACATCATCATAGCATCATTTGGTTCTGGATCATATCAGTTAGCTACTCCCGAAGGTGAACAGTTGACGAAGCCAATCAACAGTTTACATTTGCGCAAATTCTATGCATAGCATCATAAAGCCTACCTGAAAACCAATTAAAAAATACAAAAAAAATTGAAAAATACAAAAAATCGTCACCTTGATGAAAACCTGGAAAACAAGCGTCCTAGTGACACCAAAAAAATTAAAAAAATGATGATGAATAAAAATGAAAAAAATAAAGAGAAATAATTCATCCAACAGTGAAAACCTAGTAAACAGGCACTTTGGATAAGTACCATGGTGAAAACCTGGCAAACAGGCACCATGTGTAATCATTCATTGGTGTGCCATCTATTGTCACTCTATCTACCTTTGTCCCTAATAAGCATACTCTTTTCCGACATTCATCATAACACTTAACCTCGGCATCATGACATTTTCGTCCATGGCTGACAATGGTTGAAATCAAGTCTTTCATACTGTCCACTGTCCATGCTAGTCATGCCTTCTCTTTACATTCCATTTTTCCTGGCTCATTCTCAACTTGACTAGGGGAAAAATTTTATCATGAGACTACAGTGGGTACTGCATGTGATCCTAAAAATCAAAAAATGTCCTGAAAAAAGACCTAAAAATTGAAAAATGTCCTAAAAAAGACCTAAAAATTAAAAAATGTACTGAAAAAAGACCTAAAAATCATAAAATGTCTTGAAAAAAGACCTAAAATTATAAAATGTCTTGAAAAGACCTAAAAATCAAAGAATGTCCTAAAAAAGACCTAAAAATAAAAAAATGTCTTGAAAAAAGACCTAAAAATAAAAAAATGTCTTGAAAAAAGACCTAAAAATTGAAGAATGTCCTAAAAAAGACCTAAAAATTGAAAAATGTATTGAAGAAAACATAAAAATTCCAAAAAATAGAGTCATGTCAGTCAACACAGTCACATCAATTCATGTCTTGATTAGTCTTTGTCATTGTCGAACTACGTTGTCTCTGCGCACTTGCTACGTAGGCAAGGCTCATCTTCGAGCCCCTAGACATTAAGTCAGTCCTATTAGGTTTGTCAAAATAAATCATGACTCAATCTTAGTCAACAAGACAAAGTCATTGGTCGTGTCGAACTATGAGGTCTCTGAGTGTATGACGTAGGCAAGGTCATCTGTCGATGAGCCCCCAAGGCCACAATAGGTTAGTCCATTAGGGTTCATTACACAATCTTCTCACACACATGAAATAGTCTTTAAATTTATCATGGTCTTTGTCAAAATTTGAACGAACAATTTACCCAAGCAAACTTCTATAATCTGTCAATCAAGCATGACAATCATCTTGGCATATCAAAATCGGTCAAACTTAGTCAAACTAGTCAAATCTTGCTTACTCTACAAATGTGTCCTTTTGAAGGGTAGCCCATCATTTAATCATGTCCTAGGATGTGTCCTTCTTAGGCATCATCACAATCATCTGGCATTTTGAGGATTCTCACAACATTTGAGATACATTCCTCTTGATATCGACATCATTCAGGATGTGTCCTTCCTGAATTCGACAATCTTGACATCGACATCATTTGGGATGTGTCCTTCCCAAACTTGACATCAATTTGGCATCTTGACACCGACATTGTTCAGGATGTGTCCTTCCTGAACTTGACATCAATTCGACATCTTGACATCGACCTCGTTTGGGATGTGTCCTTCCCGAATTTGGTATCACTCTGGCATCGACATCATTCAGAATGTGTCCTTTCTGAATTTGACATCTCGGCATCATTTAGGATGTGTCCTTCCTAAACTCGACACCAATCTGGCATCTTCATATCGTCAACCCTGGAATTTTGACACCAAGACATCCGAAATTCCACCACACTTGAAAAACTTGACAAACTTGACATTTTGACATTCAGACACTTGGCAAGCACTTGGCATTTAATTTTATGATGTTTGTTTTGTCTTTTGGCAATCATGATGCTAGTTCCTTGAGGATGTCCTGACAACAAGATTTAGAGGAGCAGTGACGTTTCATGATTTTTCTTGCCTGTCTTTACTGTTTGTGGTTGATTACGAAAAAAAGACTGGGGCAATCACTCTCTTAGTATGAGTCATGATCATCCTTGTCTACCGCTGCTTGTCTCACGTGATGGTACAACCTTGCACACCTTGGTCTACGTCATATCATGGTGTTTTTCGGCTATTACAATAATATGCCCGATGATGATAAATATAAAAATGTAAGCATGAAAGTTGGTTCCCTTATCATTTCTCATCTAGCTTTCCATCTTCATCCTCCTTTCTCTTCCACGCTAATATCCATCCCCTTCCAAGCTAACATTTCTTCTATCCTTCATCCTCTACTCTTATCATCCATTTCGAGAGCACACTCATGTTCTTTGAACTCACCTGCCCTCTCAAGGGGGCATACACAACCCTTCTCGTCATTCTTCTTTCACTAGGGTATATTTTAGAATTAAATTTCTTTGACACAATGTGATGAATTGCATTATGTCAAAGAGGGGAAAAATGTAGACAATGAAAAATGTCCTAAGCCTGCGAGTGTCATTTTTCTTCATCCTCGTCCTTTGATAATTGAATAATTTTAGTTATTCAATTATGTTTGATCATATTCCTCTATTAATTAAATAATTTTTAATAATTATTTAATTAATTCACTTTCTAATCTTTATTCTATCCTAATCGATTAAATAAACTAATTGTGTCACTAATTTCTCCCTCTTCTTCAATAGTTAAATAAATTATTGTTTATTTAATTATTTTGTCACCTTTCATCTATAGTTAAATAATTACCATTAATTATTTATCTATTCATGGTCCTTTAATTCTTCTATAGTTAAATAATTATTAAAATTATTTAACTATCCCATGCCACCTCCCCTATTAAATAATTAATCTAAATTAATTATTTAAGGTCCTAATTTTCATCTCTCCATTTAGTGCTTGATAAATTTAATTAAATGCTCCTCTTTTCATTTTCTCCAAATAAATAATTTGAATAAATTATTTATTTTCCACTTGTCCATTTCCTCCACTCTCTCCATTTTTGAATAAATAATTTAAAATAAATTATTTATGCACCACCTAGTCAAAGATTCTCTGTCATAATCCCTTGTCATAACATTCATTTCTTTCATAGCTTGTGTGTCTTCCATGTCTTTCATAGTTGTCAGGCATCATAGCCGTCGGTGTCATAGCTTTTCCATGCATGGCATATTTTTGGTGCATCAATTCTGGACCATTGATCTTGGCATCTTTTCTAAGACTTAATCTCAACCATCCATTTTGTAACATCCCTCTCATGCATTCCCATCCATTGATCTTGGAATCTTTCTAGAAGATTAATCTCAGCGTCCATTCGAAAGGTTGTCTATAAAAACAACCTTCCTTCTCCATTTTCACCTTAACAATTATTCTTCTCCAACTTTCTACTTACAATTTGCAGGTATTTGCACAAGTTAGACTACAAATCTAAGGGCATATTTGCAAAAGGAGAAATAGGAGAGCAAGAGAAGTGATTCAAGTTCAAGCATGGGGAGTATTTTGATTTGATGTTTGATTTTCCTTATGCTTTCATTGTTTTCTCTTGTTTGGATGAGGTTAATAGTTTAGAAGTGTTGGTTGTCACTTTGTCTATGCTATTTGATTTCTAACCCCATCTTACAATAGGATTGCTTTCTCCCTAGCTATCTATGGCTTTGATTTAGAGTTGTAGGCCAAATGAATAATTTTACAAGCACTCTTTCAACATTTCAACTAGAATAACCCAAAAATAAAATAGCATAAAGAGGAACTTGACCCAAATTCAAAGTTCAAACCCAACATAGAAAGCCTTTGATATGATATTCATTCATACATATGATTTTAGAATTTCCATTTGAAGCAGACAACTACTTTTCACCCTTTTGCAAAAATATCTCAATCCCTCGAACACTTGGGGTATACACAATCCTACAAATAGAGTTATTTTATACAGATTTTTGCAACGATAGGAAGAAATTAGTATTTCTTACTATACGAAATTAGTCAAGTAATTTTAAAGGAGAAACTCCAGGTGAATTTTGAAACTTGTTCATAAGGAAAAGAAAACACAAAAGCAAGGGAGAGCAGGCCAGTTTCCACCCAAGCATTAATGAGTCATCAAGCCCTTATGGCTCTCACAATTACCCCCTGGCCAAGAGAGCCTATGAGGACCCTAATGACTACATTTTATACACACAAATCTTTACCCTAGTTTCATCACAACATCACACACATGGACTACTTTTTTTTTATGGATGTGTATAAGAGTGAATTTGTACCCATTATGCAAATTCCCCTTTTACCTTTCTCCACTTTAGAAAACCAAATTCAGAGGCTAAAATTCACATAAGCCCATTGCCTTTATTCCACTTGGTGCATGTTTTGAGTGTCGGTGGAGGAATTTCTATCAGGGACGCCTGTGTGGTGTGCAAACATCCACGCGGTGCACTTACGTCCCTGGCAGATTCCTGTGGCTGAAGCCTACAAAGGTGTTACACTTCTCATTGGTAGTCGACCTGTAACACCCTCTTCGGTTGACTAACTCGAATCTTTCCTTCAAATACCCTCCTTTTGCATGCATTTCATCTTCTAAGCTTTCAACTCAACTTCTTCACACTCTCTTGCACTCACTTCTTCCACTCCCAAGCACTTTTAGTAGCACTTTTGCACTCCATCGCAACAACATCACTCCATCAATTTAGTAGAGCAAGTGTGGGACAAAATCATTGCAGTAGAGGCTCGAGTACTCTCATTTTCTCCTCCATTAGCCTTGAGTGCTCTTGGTGGAGGTGGTAAGATTCCCACTCCTCTCCTCTATTACTTGGTTGAGTAAGCTCATTTACTATTTTGTAGTGTTTTAGTGCTCTTTACTTCATTACTTTATTTATCATTTTTTTTCTCCATTATCGCTTTCTTGGTTTTCTGTGGAGGTGGAAACACCTAAATGGGGGTCTGACTGAGGCAGACCCCTATACAACCACCCAACAATTTTCCTCTTTGTTGTGTGTAGGTGAACATTCTACTAGGAGATAGTTGGCAAACGAATTCCTTTGTGAGATCATTCTTGCCACCCTAACTCTTGTGTATTTACTTTATCATATTAGAGCATATCTTGTCTACTTCATAGTGTTGTTTTGGCCCTTTGGAAGTAGCTAGCTGGGCCATTAGTCTATTTTCTAGAGTTCAACCTTGTCTCTTTAGTCCTCTTGTCATATGGACACCAGTGCACTTGAGAGACGCCAGCATGCCACGCTATCGTCCTCGGACCACACTTTCATGCTCAGGTAGAGAGCTTCCTAAGGCATAGTGTTGAACCAGAAAATTGGCTTGCCTAGCCCTGTTTCGAGTTTCAGATCTATAGAGTGATCGCAGGACCTTATAGTCCTCATCATTCTCGTCCCTCATCTCCAAACACCCCTTTAAGCTGAGGTAATTTGGGGCAGCCTTTGGCTCTTGGCTCTCCATGACCTGGGGCCTTGAACGTGGTTGGTACTTCCCCTCTCTTACAGGATGTAACATTCAACATGAGACGCAAAATAATAACTAAATAAATAAACAAGATTTATAGATAATGGATGCATTGATGCTCAAGCAAGACCCACAAACACTCATACTTGGCACATTCAAATTTACGGCCATTTATGAACTTCACAAGGAGCCATACAATAATTGTTTAATGTAATGAGGGTTTCGAATTACCTTTGAATTCGCTACAGAGTGCGTCCCAAAATTCAACTTCATTGTAGAGGGCCTCGCCGACTTCAAATTCATTACAACAAACTCTGAATTCCTTGCCCGCCTTTTCAAAGGTCTCCAGGTCCTCTCCAAAGAAGATTTATTGCTCATGCGAGTAGTTGACCTCTGTTGAATTTTGTACTCTATTGTACTTCCCACTCCTACCAACAATTTCCCAATTTGCTACTAATGACCTTGCATGCAATACAACCCACTCCTGCCAATAATTTCCCAAAAGTTCATATTTTTTTTAATTACCCACTTTAATATCATATTGTCTAATTTTTATTTGTGTGACTAATTAATTAGTATTTTTTATTTTTTATTTTACCCGACGATCAAATTGGTCATTTATTTATTCATTTATAGATGTGTTGCATAAAATGACTAGAATTTAGTCATTTTTAGTTGTCGTGACTAAAATTTTTAGTCACGTAGTCATTTATTTGCCAAATTCTACTTGTGCTTGTACATTGAGTTGGTGCTATATTTGTGAGGTTGGTTCCTCTCCAATAGGTTGGTTCCTATCAAATGGTCTTGGGGATTGGTGTCTCCAATAGGAACCAAGCAACTCTTCTCACTATGGTTTTTCCCTCTAGGCTTTCCACATAAATTTGGTGTTAATGTGTTCATTGTCTTCATTTTTATTACTTATGTGCTATGATGCCTTAATGATCTGTGATTTAAGTTAAAAGTTTAATGATATATTGATTCACCCCCCTGTCTTAGTATATTTGTGTTCAACAAGAACCTCCTAAATTCTTATGTTCTTATTAATATACTTTTTTCTTTTTTATTAGTGTCTTGCATGTTGATAAATGCCAATCTAACTAACCTTCTTTTGTGATTCTCCTCATTGCTTCCCTCTTTTTAGTCTTAATTTTGGATACTTACTCCTCATCCTACAATTCTTTTTTTAGACCAATTCTCTTCTTAGGGTTTCCCTATATATGATTATAATTCATTGTTATTTCCCCCTCCTTTTCATTACCATCATTACTATTTTCATCCTTCAAAGAAATGAATTGACTTATAAGGATCCTTTTGAGGGCTTTAACAAAGGATGAGTTTAGTTTTTTAATGATTTCCTCAATGAAACCTTTGTTTCTTTAGATAGTAAAACATCCTTAAGGGGATTATCCTTGAAATTAATTCCTTCCCCTCATCCATATTTTTTTTTGTTGGTTGGTTCATCAAGTGTGGTGGATTTTTATACAAATTAAATTGGTACAAACATAGGATTAAGTCTTGGTACAAGGAATGCTTCCCTTTATTAAGAATTTATGTTTCCATATATTTCATGATGTAGATGAGGAATATTATATATTTTTGTTTCTTAAAATGCACAAGTAAATGAAAATGATAAGTATGCACAAAACCAAACCTTCCCTCAAGAGTGTAGTACTTTATGAGATACCAAGTTACCTCATCTGAAGGCTTTGGTAGGTTGTCCTTTTTGAAGCCATTATGGAACTTTGTAAGACTTTATCCCTTCTTGAGGAATACATCTAATAGGCCAAAAATGGGGTAAATAACAAAGTATATTTTATGTTTAATAACTAAATTTCAGTCTGGTCTATGTGTCAATCCGAGGGTGTAAATATGTGAAAGGTGTAGTGGCTATATGCATAAAGGTTGCAAGTAGTGAGGTGACTATGGATGAAATGCAACTAAAAAATAAAAAGACTCATTTAAACTACTATAAGAATTTAAAATGTTGCTAAAAATTGCTACAAGAATTTTGTTAAAAATTGTTGTAGAAATTGTGTAGGTTGCTATAGGAAATGTGTAGACTCCTAAAACTATATAGTCTGCTACATGAACTATGTAGATTGCTAAAAATATATGCTATGGAAAAAATTGCTACAAAAACTAATTTAAAATGATTTATCATAAGCATAAATGACTAAATAAAATTTGCAATTTATAATGTAATCACACGATACTAAAATAAAATGATAACATAAAATTCAAAATTCAAAAAAAATAATGTCACCATCATTTCTTGGGAGTGGGACCCGATCCAATTCTGTGAGGTGATTGTAGAAATGCTAATTACTCCTCAAAACACTTGTTGCATATATTATACTTTCATGAAAAATATTATGTTATTTTTTGCACTTTTTTGCTACACTATTACATTGTCGCTGCACTACATTTCTAGCATTATTCATACGTTACTCTCCCCTTCTTATTATATTTCTACAATAGTATTTTATAAAATTTTCTCTTATTCTCTTGCCATCTCTTATGGCATTAGTTATGGCTTGTGAGTTGGAATAAAATTAGCCATAAATATAGGAGTTTATTTTGTCATGAAAATAGTTATTTTATTGACCTATGTCCATCACAACTTGATTAGTTGTAACAAAAAATAATAGAGAATATTTAATTTTATATGAGTATAAAAATAAGTCCCTAGATGTTATAACAAAATAATTAATATCTAACATAACAAATAATGACCTAAAAAAAGATTAATAGCTGAAATTATTTGTTGCCAAGTGCATTCACAGGCTATAGGAAGTTCATTTTCTCTATTTATTTCCCAAGGCTAAAATAACAACAAATATTAGTGAAAGCAATCTAATATTTATTTTATCTTATTTTACCTCAAAAAAATATTAAATATCACGTATTTATATTTAATCATGTAGTGTCCCTCCAGCTTAGACATACTATTAAGTTTGATTATGTTTATTAGATGCTTAGTAGATTCTGGATACTATGTTGTTTTGGGTTTTCAGATGATACATTGACATCCTGGTTATTTGATTATGTGGTTCGAGGATACTGTGATAGTTTCATTCATGATATAGCTTATTGGTTATGATTATTGCTTATGTTATCATGTTGATATGATTGATCTTGCTCGTTTGTGTCGATGGATAAGACAGTGTAGCATTACTCATTCGTGAGTACCCTGCTACGCTGCAATTCTTATTCACGGCGTGTTTTCTAACATGAGATTATATATATACATGTTTTTAACTTTGATGTTTTTCCTGCAGACACAGGTATCGGGTAACAGCTCCACCTGCTTGTCAGGTCTGAGTGTACCCTAATCCATTATTAATATGTTGTCGGAGGTATTGACAGGTCCGTTTTAACCATCGTTCGTTTTCGAATGAGTATCCCTGTGTTACCCTGTAAAGCCCAATTTGTCTTGTCATGTTTAAATGTATATTGTTTTGTGTTTGCGTATTTAATATCGATTTTATTAAATGTTTATTTGTGTTTATGCCAACGTTTGTGATTTAATTTATTAAATTAAATTAAATATGCTGTTGAATTTATCAGTGAAAGTTAATTCTTCGAAATGTTTTAATTAAAATAATATTATTGCTGATATAATTGTGCAAATTGAATTGTGTGAAATAGATATTTTTAAAGCAAGATATTTTTGATGAGTTAAGAATCTCTGATTATCAGTTAAAGGTCTGTTATGATATTTTGAAGAATTAGATGAACTGAGAGAGTTATTTTCAATGAAAATTGAATTGCCAGTTAAGTTTTGTGATGAAAAGTGGAATTGCATGAGTTTATATTTGGTTTTTTTTTTTGAGATTTTGGAGAAAAGTGTGCACACATTCATGGGAAGAGTTTTATGGCAGCAGTTTTTGGGCAGCTTTGATTGATGGCAATTGTTTTCAGAAGAATTTTTCTTTAAAATTTTGTTCACGAGCGTGTTTTGAAGTTGGCTTGATTGGAAATTCATTATCGAAGTCTGGGAAATCGATAGAGGAATTAGCAAAAGGTTTTAAGTGCGTATCAGCCGATCTTCAGAATAACCAGGTTTTCTTTTTTTTAAGTTTTAGTAAATTTCTTCATTGAACGTTTGGAAAGATTAATGGTATATCAACCTGCATATAAAAACAGAGAAATAGTTAGAATAAGTAATCAAAGATTGTTGAAATATTGTTAAAATTAAAAATGTTAAGAAAACAAAGAAATAGAGTTTAGGGTAAATTTGTAGATTTGAAAACAGAGATTGAATTCTCCTGTATATCTATTGACTTATGGTTATATTTAATTCAGCGTACTGAATGGGTCTAAATAGTATTTTAAAGGTTGAAACTCTGAAGTTATAGTTATCATCTCTTTTATTCCGTTCTTTGTGAAAACTACGAAAATATTGTACCATTAATTTTAGATATATATGTATACACTATGTTATATACGGACTCCATTCACAATCTGCACCGTAAATCAATACACTTCATCTATGTTACCATTTGCCTGAGTTTCTTTTTCCAATCGCGCACATAGTTTATGGACAATATAAAAAAAAAACCTCATGTCAGATTTAGGAAACCTGCAGATTGATATTCTTTAGTGGAGTCTATACTGAAATTAGTCATAGGAAGTTACTGCGCAACCTGCCTGGTGAAAACGGTGTTACCATTGTATTATATTTATTTTGAATAAAAGGAAATAATATGTATGGCTTACTATTCCATTGGATATTCAAACCTCCTTACTTAAGAATGCGCGCAGCCTCTGAAAGGGATTAAAGTGGGATTTATCTATGAAAATGTCCCTGTGAGTTTTGTTCTTGAAAACGTCCTTATACAATTTTAAATTGTTTTCCGTCTGTAAACATATGTCTTCACATTCTTTTGTATCTTCTTCCTACGCCAGAGGTCTCCTGTCTAGTACCTGCTATTTAGGATTTAAACAATATAGCAAAATCAACGCCAGAATAGTCATTGCTTTAATGTGTTGCAAGGCGGACTTTAATTTTGTCTATAATGATACTCTGTCCTGTTCATCTTCAGATCTATCATGGCGGATCCCTTTCCTTTTAAAATAATAAACCTGAACATAAAAACAATTGTATATACTGTCGCTTTAAATTTGATCATAGGCAATCCAATTTATGAGTGTCTTTGTATTTTAAGTTCGTTGTATCTTTCATTTGAGGCGTAGAAACTGTCCATGATTTACATAGAATAAATCACAATCTATCTTATGACGGTTATGCATGCGTTCTGGCTCTTACGGTGGATTTAATTGTTTGAATTTATTACTTATAGTTTTTAAAGTGAACTCTCTCTCTCTCTCTCTCTGCATGTAATATTCGGTGTGGATCTTTTGTTAATAACTATCAGACAGAATCTTACCAGCAATTATCTCATGCGTGGTATGCATGAAGTTCCAGTGGTTACGCATAGTTGTGATATTTAGTTATGAGCTTAGACTTGTCTTTAGTCCAACTTGCCATGCATGCATAAATCTGGCCGTTTCCTTAATTAGAAAATCTTGATTTATAATCAATCTAATATTAGATATTAATTATACACCAGTGTAGTTAGGTGCAGTTAAAAATGATTGTCAGTTGTATTTACTCATTAAAAAGTTTATTTCTATTTTATCCAAACTAGTGAAGTAAAAATTTATATTATCATTAAACTACAATGATATTTAATGTGTTTTCTAAAATTGTCAGTGTTATATTAGTAATTATAGTTTGGTTATTAAGAATTTCCAATTCCTTGAGTTAATTGAAAATTATTAGATGTATATATATTATTATGTGGATGATGATATCTTCATTTTATTAAAAGCTTAAGAAGTGAATTTGTGTTGATAAGATTTTAAATTTTCCAATTTATGAAGATTGAAAATATGAATTGCGGAATTGTGTTCTAGCAATAAATGAGTGTATTTACATGGTGATTTAGAGATGTGTTTTATTTTCTCTACACCGAGACTAGAAAAGTGAATATCAAATCGACAAGTTTATTACACTTTTATCTTGTTGTTTTGTTTATCGTGTTTGCTTTCTTGGGGGTATAGCTTTTATATTTTTATGTTGACCTAAGAGACTTCTTTGAGACTATGGACTGTTCGTACTGAAAGATGTAAACCTATGAGGTTGTGAATTTTATGCTTGATAGCATCCCCTAAATTTATTTTATGTTGAGTCATGTTATAGTGAGAGTGGCTTGCGTTAGGGGGCGAAATCCGGAAGTGATTGTCTGGGTAACCTAACGTAGGTGAGTTAATTAAGTGATAACCTAACTAATATTTTAGGGGTTGGGTAGTTCTAAACATTAAAATAGATAATGATATGCCTCGCCTACTTCTTAACGCTCGTTTAGGTTGAGAAAAGGTTGAGAAGGCCTGGAATGGCAAGTCGCCATCTTGTCCTCTAGAAAGATGTAACGACGCCGCATTTGTCTGCATAGGGGCCGGGAATCGGTAGAGACTGCCAAGGTAACTCATGGTGAGGGCCGGTAGTCTAGGAAGATTCGCCAGGGTAACCTATCCTGTCAATGCGATGACACTCTCTTATTCTATATCATGATGGTGTTCTTTTGTAGAGATTTCATTTTAATCTGATTTGATACTGTGATTTCATGCGTTTTGATTTATAAACGTTATGTCGTATAGTGAATTGTAAACCCCGTAATTGTGATGTTCTGTTTGCTTTGTTTGTGGACCTGTCAGTATCTCCTAGCACGGAGGGAGTGGGCCTTTGGGTTCCACGTGGTCGGGAGGTAACCGTGCTTCATCTATCTTATAATTTTTCTTGCAGATGATCCTAAGCTCGCAGCAGATTCCAGTTACTATTTTGTTCGTGACTGAGGATGCAGAGCTTGTTCGTGGATTATGTACCAGATCCCTTTTTGAACACTTAATGTTTTGTAAACTTACCTCTTGTGTAAGAGTGTACAAATTGTACCACCTTTGAGGTATAGAGATTCCTTGAAATCTCGCTTTATGTAAAATGGACATATGAGATATTTTATTGTATGTTAATTTATAACTGGATCTTACATGAAATCAAATTTGTTCTTTTGATTGATCATCAATGTGATTAGTTTACTTATTAAATTTATGTAACAACATCTTAGATACTTTATAACTTATGTATTGACCAAAAAAAAAAAAAAAATTATTCTGTTAACTTTGTACTTGCTCTTTGTTATATTGTAACTAAGTCGGGGCGTTACAGATTGGTATCAGAGCCAAGTTCTAACACTGGGTGCTCTGGTTAAATGAGCCCATTAGGTTGTTTAGTACGTTAGACTTGGTTGTTGTGCTTTCCATTTGCTTTGTTTGTCTTATAACAAGACTTGTCTTGGTTTGTGTGTAGGATCATGCCTAGGCGTCGTGTTAGAGGTCGTGGTCGAGGCCGTGGTGGTGGCCGTGGGCCAAGCCGCCAGGTTACTCCCCCTCCGAGCCCTCATCAGAGTGATCAGGCAGAACATTTGGGTCCGCAGTTGGATCAGGGTAATGAGGCGCAGGTTCCAGAACAGTCAGTGGTAGAGGGGTCACAGTTACGCCCTTTACTTAAGGAGGTCCTAGCTCGACTTGGACCTAGACAGGAAGTGGTACAGGAAGTGAATAGAGAACGTGATAGATCTCTGAGGAGAGTTGATGATTCAGTACAGCAGGATGCTATTATTGCAGGTCACATGCGAGATTTGTTGAGGGCACGCCCTCCTACATTTGATGGATCTGGTGGAGGTTTAGAGGCAGAGACTTGGTTGCTTGATTTGGGACGATGCTTTGCAATGCATCCTTATGGCAGTAATACTCGTGCTCGTTGCGCCATAATGCATCTTAGAGGCTTTGCCTCTACTTGGTGGCGATTGGAGGAGCAGAAGCTTCATCTAGAGATTGGTGCGGTCTCATGGGATATGTTCCTGGAGAGATTCAGAGCACGTTTTCTGTCCGAGCATTGGAGGCAGCGACGTGCGGACGAGTTTCATGATCTTCGTCAGATGGCTATGTCCGTGGAACAGTTTGAGCGCAGGTTTTATGAGCTCAAGCAGTATGCAGGGATTATGGATGATGAGGCAATGTTAGTGCAGCACTTCATCAGGGGCTTAAACGCCCGTATTAGCGGTGGAGTCAGAGTCTTCGAGCCGAAGACTATGGAGGTTGTTGTGGAGAAGGCAAGGATAGTGGAAGAGAACCTCGCTATGGCTTTGGGTGGACACACTGGAGTACAGATAGGCAGTGCTCTTGTTTCTGGTTTTGGTCAGCGTGGTGGTCAGTATCAGACAGGTGGTTCCTCTAGGAATCAACAGGCACCCGCTAAGGGTGGACAACAACAACGCAATCAACAAAAGAATAAAAATTCACAGAACCAACAAAGTAATAATTCTCAATCAGGAAGGAACCGCAATTGGTGGCGCAATAAGCGCACTCAGTAGAACCAGCCAATTCAGAGTGCTCAGTCGACAGTGAGTCGAGGTAGTTATCAGCAATCCAATGCACCTTCGGGTGGCAGAGGATTTGGCAGAGGCACTGGATGTTTCTCTTGTGGACAGCAGGGACATATTGCTAGGCAGTGTCCTATGCAAGGTACGTCAGGTTATGGACAGCGACCGGCAGCATCAGAGCCGACAGTTGGTGATGTAGGTCATACTCATACAGTGTTTGCTGCGTTAAATAACCGTCAAGTGGATCATCAAAACACAGTGGTTGAATCTTCAGGTCAGTTACAGGGTATTGATGTTAATATTCTTTTTGATTCTGGTGCTACAGATTCTTTTATTTCACCTTCTATAGTTGAGCGTTGTGGACTTGTGGCCATAAAGCAAGGCGATAGATGGCAGGTGGAATTTGCTTCTGGGGCTAAAGTAGCAGTTGAATCCCTTGTCTGCAATTGTGGACTTAGAATTGGATCATTGACTACTTCCGTAGATCTTCGAGTCACACCTTTAGGGTCATATGACATTGTTTTGGGAATGGATTGGTTAGGAACTCATCATGCAGTGATTGACTGTCGCCAGAAGACAGTACGTTGCATTAATGATGATGGTACAGAGGTTAAGATTGTTGGAGTTCAAAGACCCATTTCTTTGCGGATAATTTTTGCGATGCAGTTGAAGAGATGCCTTCGTCAGGGATGTCAGTTGTTTGCGACAACGGTGAGTGACTTGGATTCTGGTGAAAGTCAGGAGATATCACTTGATGATCACCCCATTCTTAGGGAATTCGCTGATGTTTTTCCTAGTGATATTCCTAGTATGCCACCGAAGCGTGACATAGACTTCAGAGTTGATTTAGTTCCTGGAGCAGAACCCATCTCTCGTGCTCCATATAGAATGACTACACAGGAACTGGAGGAGCTTCGTATTCAGTTGGAGGAACTCTTGTCAAAGGGTTTCATTCATCCGAGTGTTTCCCCTTGGGGAGCACCTGTTATCTTCGTGAAGAAGAAGGATGGATCTCTCAGATTGTGTATTGACTATCGTCAATTGAATAAGGTAACGATAAAGAACAGGTATCCATTACCTAGAATTGACGACCTTTTTGATCAGATCAAGGGAGCAACTGTATTTTCTAAGATTGATTTGAAATCTGGTTATCATCAGTTGCGAATTGCAGAAGCTAATATTCATAAGATGGCATTCTGAACTCGATACGGACAATATGAGTTCATAGTGGTACCGTTTGGGTTAACGAATGCACCGTCAGTATTTATGAGTCTGATGAATGGTGTGTTTCGCACCTATCTTGATCGATTTGTTCTCGTGTTTCTCGATGATATTTTGATTTATTCAAGAAATATGCAGGAACATGAAGAGCATTTGAGGCAAGTTCTACAGTGTTTGAGGGAGAACCAATTGTTTGGAAATTTGAAGAAATGTGAATTCTTCAAAACTGAGGTGAAATACCTTGGTCATGTGATTTCTGGAGAGGGGATAGCTGTGGATCCTGCAAAGATTCAAGCTATCATTGATTGGCCCGTACCTAAAAATGTTTCTGAGGTTCATAGTTTCATGGGTCTTGCTGGTTATTACAGATGATTTGTTCAGGGGTTTTCTAGGATTGGACACCCCATTACTTCTCTTCAGAGGAAAGGGAAGAAATTCATTTGAACAGATCAATGTCGATTAGCTTTTCAGATACTTAAGGATAAGCTGACTAGTGCACCTATCTTCGCAATTCCTGATCCTGCTAAAGATTTTGTTGTTTGCACAGATGCTTCTTTGGAAGGTTTAGGAGCTGTATTGATGCAGGATGGACGAGTGATTGCTTATGAGTCTCACAAACTCAAGGATCATGAACATAATTACCCCACACATGATTTAGAGCTCGCTGCAGTTGTTCATGCTCTAGTTCGTTGGAGACATTTCTTGTTAGGGCATCGTTTTGAACTTCATTGTGATCACTGTAGTCTTTAGTATATATTTACACAGCCTAATCTAAATGCTAGGCAGAGACGGTGGATGGAGTTCCTTTACGAATATGATTTTGAGGTGAAATATGTTCAGGGTAAGGAGAATGTTGTGGCAGACGCCCTTAGTCGGCGAAGACATGAGATTTCAGCTGTGACACTTGGAGTTGAGTTGAGGAGTCAGATATTGGCCGCTCTTCCTTCCGATAGATTATATCAGGAAGTGAAGATGGAGATTGATTCAAATAGACCCTTGGAGGGAAGATTTTCAGGATATGCAATCGAGATAGATGGTTTGTTGCGACATCTGGGTCGTATATATGTACCACCTACTGAGAATCTTCACACTCTTATTATGACAGAGGCACATCGAGCTCCATACTCAGCTCATCCTGGAGTTAAGAAGATGTATGCAGATCTTCGACAGTTATATTTTTGGCCTGGTATGAAGCGTGACATTGCTGATTTTGTATCGAGATGCCTTGAATGCCAGAGAGTCAAAGCGGAGCATCAACATCCCGCTGGTTTGTTACAGCCACATCTCATTCCTGAGTGGAAATGGGATGTAATATCAGTGGATTTTATTGTTGGATTACCTACGTCATTACGTCAACATGATGCCATCATGGTTACTGTTGATAGATTGACAAAGGTAGCTCATTTTTCACCAGTTCGGTCATCTTACAATGCTTCCTCTGTGGCCAGAATTTTCATGGAGGATATAGTACGATTGCATGGGATTCCACGTAGAATCATTTCTGATAGGGATCCTGTATTTACTTCAGCTTTATGGACTTCTTTGCAGCATGCTTTAGGTACGCAGTTGAATTTTAGTTCAGCTTATCATCCTGAGACTGATGGTCAGACAGAGAGAGTCAATCAGATTCTCGAAGATATGCTCAGAATGTATGTGATGGATCGACAGTCTCATTGGGAGGACTATTTATACTTAGTGGAATTCGCCTATAACAATGGTTATCAGAGTTCCATAGGTATGCCTCCATTTCAGGCACTATATGGATGTCCTTGTCGTACACCATTGAGTTGGGATCGACTTGAGGATAGAGTTCTACTTGGTCCTGAGATGCTTCGTGATATGGAGCAACAGGTAGATCGTATTAGAGAGCACTTGGTAGCAGCACAAGATAGACAGAAGAAGTATGCCGATGCGAATAGGGTGGATAGACAGTTTTCAGTTGGAGATAGGGTTTTTCTTCGAGTTCGTCCATGCAAGAGTCCAATCCGTTATGGAAAAGGCTCTAAGCTCGCACCTCGTTTTGTAGGACCATTCGAGATTCTTGAGAGGATTGGTCCTGTGGCGTATCGACTTGCTTTACCACCCAGTCTATCACTCATTCATGATGTCTTTCATGTATCTGTTCTTCGACCTTATCATCCTGATATTTCACATGTACTTGATTGGAATGCATTACAGGTAGAGGACGGGTAGTTGGCTTTGGAGCCCATGGGCATTCTTCAGCGTCGGAGGCTCGCCCTCAGGGGTCGAGACGTTGATCAGGTGAGGGTCCAATGGGATCCTAGTGATGAGGCATCAGCTACTTGGGAGGATGCGACACGTATGCATGAGCTTTATCCATATTTGTTTGCAGGCTTCCAGGAGTAAGCCTTATCCTAGGGGGGGAGGATGTAGTGTCCCTCCAGCTTAGACATACTATTAAGTTTGATTCTGTTTATTAGATGCTTAGTAGATTCTCGATACTATGTTGTTTTGGGTTTTCAAATGATACATTGACATCCTGGTTATTTGATTATGTGGTTCGAGGATACTGTGATAGTTTCATTCATGATATAGCTTATTGGTTATGATTATTGCTTATGTTATCATGTTGATATGATTGATCTTGCTCGTTTGTGTCGATGGATAAGACAGTGTAGCATTACTCATTCGTGAGTACCCTGCTACGCTGCAATTCTTATTCACGGCGTGTTTTCTAACATGAGATTATATATATACATGTTTTTAACTTTGATGTTTTTCCTGCAGACACAGGTACCGGGTAACAGCTCCACCTGCTTGTCAGGTCTGAGTGTACCCTAATCCATTATTAATATGTTGTCGGAGGTATTGACAGGTCCGTTTTAACCATCGTTCGTTTTCGAATGAGTATCCCTGTGTTACCCTGTAAAGCCCAATTTGTCTTGTCATGTTTAAATGTATATTGTTTTGTGTTTGCGTATTTAATATCGATTTTATTAAATGTTTATTTGTGTTTATGCCAACGTTTGTGATTTAATTTATTAAATTAAATTAAATATGCTGTTGAATTTATCAGTGAAAGTTAATTCTTCGAAATGTTTTAATTAAAATAATATTATTGCTGATATAATTGTGCAAATTGAATTGTGTGAAATAGATATTTTTTAAAACAAGATATTTTTGATGAGTTAAGAATCTATGATTATCAGTTAAAGGTCTGTTATGATATTTTGAAGAATTAGATGAACTGAGAGAGTTATTTTCAATGAAAATTGAATTGCCAGTTAAGTTTTGTGATGAAAAGTGGAATTGCATGAGTTTATATTTGGTTTTTTTTTTTGAGATTTTGGAGAAAAGTGTGCACACATTCACGGGAAGAGTTTTATGGCAGCAGTTTTTGGGCAGCTTTGATTGATGGCAATTGTTTTCAGAAGAATTTTTCTTTAAAATTTTGTTCACGAGCGTGTTTTGAAGTTGGCTTGATTGGAAATTCATTATCGAAGTCTGGGAAATCGATAGAGGAATCAGAAAAAGGTTTTAAGTGCGTATCAACCGATCTTCAGAATAACCAGGTTTTCTTTTTTTTAAGTTTTAGTAAATTTCTTCATTGAACGTTTGGAAAGATTAATGGTATATCAACCTGCATATAAAAACAGAGAAATAGTTAGAATAAGTAATCAAAGATTGTTGAAATATTGTTAAAATTAAAAATGTTAAGAAAACAAAGAAATAGAGTTTAGGGTAAATTTGTAGATCTGAAAACAGAGATTGAATTCTCCTGTATATCTATTGACTTATGGTTATATTTAATTCAGCGTACTGAATGGGTCTAAATAGTATTTTAAAGGTTGAAACTCTGAAGTTATAGTTATCATCTCTTTTATTCCGTTCTTTGTGAAAACTACGAAAATATTGTACCATTAATTTTAGATATATATGTATACACTCTGTTATATACGGACTCCATTCACAATCTGCACCGTAAATCAATACACTTCATCTATGTTACCATTTTCCTGAGTTTCTTTTGCCAATCGCGCACATAGTTTATGGACAATATAAAAAAAAAACCTCATGTCAGATTTAGGAAACCTGCAGATTGATATTCTTTAGTGGAGTCTATACTGAAATTAGTCATAGGAAGTTACTGCGCAACCTGCCTGGTGAAAACGGTGTTACCATTGTATTATATTTATTTTGAATAAAAGTAAATAATATGTATGGCTTACTATTCCATTGGATATTCAAACCTCCTTAATTAAGAATGCGCGCAGCCTCTGAAAGGGATTAAAGTGGGATTTATCTATGAAAATGTCCCTGTGAGTTTTGTTCTTGAAAACGTCCTTATACAATTTTAAATTGTTTTCCGTCTGTAAACATATGTCTTCAAATTCTTTTGTATCTTCTTCCTACGCCAGAGGTCTCCTGTCTAGTACCTGCTATTTAGGATTTAAACAATATAGCAAAATCAACGCCAGAATAGTCATTGCTTTAATGTGTTGCAAGGCGGACTTTAATTTTGTCTATAATGATACTCTGTCATGTTCATCTTCAGATCTATCATGGCGGATCCCTTTCCTTTTAAAATAATAAACCTGAACATAAAAACAATTGTATATACTGTCGCTTTAAATTTGATCATAGGCAATCCAATTTATGAGTGTCTTTGTATTTTAAGTTCGTTGTATCTTTCATTTGAGGCGTAGAAACTGTCCATGATTTACATAGAATAAATCACAATCTATCTTATGACGGTTATGCATGCGTTCTGGCTCTTACGGTGGATTTAATTGTTTGAATTTATTACTTATAGTTTTTAAAGTGAACTCTCTCTCTCTCTCTCTCTGCATGTAATATTCGGTGTGGATCTTTTGTTAATAACTATCAGACAGAATCTTACCAGCAATTATCTCATGCGTGGTATGCATGAAGTTCCAGTGGTTACGCATAGTTGTGATATTTAGTTATGAGCTTAGACTTGTCTTTAGTCCAACTTGCCATGCATGCATAAATCTGGCCGTTTCCTTAATTAGAAAATCTTGATTTATAATCAATCTAATATTAGATATTAATTATACACCAGTGTAGTTAGGTGCAGTTAAAAATGATTGTCAGTTGTATTTACTCATTAAAAAGTTTATTTCTATTTTATCCAAACTAGTGAAGTAAAAATTTATATTATCATTAAACTACAATGATATTTAATGTGTTTTCTAAAATTGTCAGTGTTATATTAGTAATTATAGTTTGGTTATTAAGAATTTCCAATTCCTTGAGTTAATTGAAAATTATTAGATGTATATATATTATTATGTGGATGATGATATCTTCATTTTATTAAAAGCTTAAGAAGTGAATTTGTGTTGATAAGATTTTAAATTTTCCAATTTATGAAGATTGAAAATATGAATTGCGGAATTGTGTTCTAGCAATAAATGAGTGTATTTACATGGTGATTTAGAGATGTGTTTTATTTTCTCTACACCGAGACTAGAAAAGTGAATATCAAATCGACAAGTTTATTACACTTTTATCTTGTTGTTTTGTTTATCGTGTTTGCTTTCTTGGGGGTATAGCTTTTATATTTTTATGTTGACCTAAGAGACTTCTTTGAGACTATGGACTGTTCGTACTGAAAGATGTAAACCTATGAGGTTGTGAATTTTATGCTTGATAGCATCCCCTAAATTTATTTTATGTTGAGTCATGTTATAGTGAGAGTGGCTTGCGTTAGGGGGCGAAATCCGGAAGTGATTGTCTGGGTAACCTAACGTAGGTGAGTTAATTAAGTGATAACCTAACTAATATTTTAGGGGTTGGGTAGTTCTAAACATTAAAATAGATAATGATATGCCTCGCCTACTTCTTAACGCTCGTTTAGGTTGAGAAAAGGTTGAGAAGGCCTGGAATGGCAAGTCGCCATCTTGTCCTCTAGAAAGATGTAACGACGCCGCATTTGTCTGCATAGGGGCCGGGAATCGGTAGAGACTGCCAAGGTAACTCATGGTGAGGGCCGGTAGTCTAGGAAGATTCGCCAGGGTAACCTATCCTGTCAATGCGATGACACTCTCTTATTCTATATCATGATGGTGTTCTTTTGTAGAGATTTCATTTTAATCTGATTTGATACTGTGATTTCATGCGTTTTGATTTATAAACGTTATGTCGTATAGTGAATTGTAAACCCCGTAATTGTGATGTTTTGTTTGCTTTGTTTGTGGACCTGTCAGTATCTCCTAGTACGGAGGGAGTGGGCCTTTGGGTTCCACGTGGTCGGGAGGTAACCGTGCTTCATCTATCTTATAATTTTTCTTGCAGATGATCCTAAGCTCGCAGCAGATTCCAGTTACTATTTTGTTCGTGACTGAGGATGCAGAGCTTGTTCATGGATTATGTACCAGATCCCTTTTTGAACACTTAATGTTTTGTAAACTTACCTCTTGTGTAAGAGTGTACAGATTGTACCACCTTTGAGGTATAGAGATTCCTTGAAATCTCGCTTTATGTAAAATGGACATATGAGATATTTTATTGTATGTTAATTTATAACTGGATCTTACATGAAATCAAATTTGTTCTTTTGATTGATCATCAATGTGATTAGTTTACTTATTAAATTTATGTAACAACGTCTTAGATACTTTATAACTTATGTATTGACAAAAAAAAAAAAAAAATTATTCTGTTAACTTTGTACTTGCTCTTTGTTATATTGTAACTAAGTCGGGGCGTTACAAATCATATGCAACAAAAGGTGGTAAAAATATATGACATGGTATGAAAATGAAATATTAAGGTATATAAAAATGAGTAAAATATTAAATAAAATGGGACATAAATGACTCTCATCATTCCCCCCAATTTAGCATATTGAATGTCCTCATGCAATCTTTATTATTGAGAGGTTTAGTTTGAGTTGGTGGCCTTGGGATTTATGACTTTGAATTTCTTCTTCACCCTTGACTATTATAGTTCATGCTTAATCACATTTCTCCTTCATTTTTATCAACTCCTCTTCATAACAATCTCTGGTGGATTTTCATAATTTTCCAACTGATATTTTTTCTTTTCATTTTCAATATTCATACCTTCCTCCAAAAAAATTTCATCACTTTTTTTTCTCTATTTTTTAAGAAAAATTTCTCCTTTTTGTCATTTTTCATTTTAAATGCTATATATAGGAAGCATCATTAAATAAAAAATATCTTCACATTCATGAGTTATGAAAATGGGTGAAATGGTAGGCAATATGAATGATTATGAAAGTTAAAAAATAATGGATATTATGACGAGATAATTAAGGAAAAGGCAATAATGGGTGAAAATATAGTCAAGAAGGATGGTGTACCTCCCCCAACTTAAAGGGTTGACCGTCCTTGGGAAACAAGGATTTGATAGGTGGGAAAGTTGTTTTATATGATTAATATAATAAGAAATATTAATAAAGTTAAAATATAAAATAATGAAAAATAAAAATAGATTGGTTTACCAATTTTTATGTCAATATATGCTAGGATCTTGTAGCCAAAATAATTAGCAATTATGAATTTCCAACAAAGATGAAACCAAAGGTTGCAACACGAACTATGAGAAGAACTGCAACACATGAAAGATCTTTGTCCCATTGAAGCATCATGGATCATATTGGTGGTAGTTGATGTCACTTTTGATAGCACCTCAATTGAATGTGTAGTAATTCCACTTGCTATAGGTGATCAAAGACATCTTGACCACAAATAGAGCATAGCTATATGCAAGTGAGCTATAGGGGGTGGAATTGACATTCAGATAGAGTGAAACAACCACATAAGAAATTGAGTGTACCTAAAAAATGATTAGCCCACAAATATTTACAAATTTTTTTTCATTTTTTAAATTTTGATAATGACATGTGACTGATGGCAAGCTAGTTTTTAATCACTTACTGCTTAGTTACGTTGTGAAAATCATTTTCACCACTAAGATTTTTCCTTTTCAATGTATTCATTGTCTACCTCAAGACCTCATAATTCCTTCTTTCTTGTGCTCTCTCTACACTTCTCTCTTCTTTCTCACAGTTACATCACTTCGTCAATATTCTCATCATATGTTTTGTGTAGTTGCTAGTCGATGATGATTTCCTCAGGATTAACTATCATGATTTGATCCTCTATTAGGGTTCTAGGATATCTTCTCCACTGTCATAATTCTGCATTGAGCCACACAATATTAATTTCTGGTGCAAATAAATTTCCTTCATTCTCTCTTTGTCAAACCCTAAGATCGAATATGCATTTAATACATCCTTCTAATTATTTGATTTGAGCTCGATCTCAACCTCTATAGCCATCTATGTTGCTACTCTGTGCATCAAATCCTCATTACATTTGTCATTGATGTAGGTAGAACATTTAACTCTCACCTCTATGTTGGTTTACAAGTGAAACCTTGTTTACACGAACTTAGCCGTTAGTGATTTTCACTTTCAAATCAGAGGCATTGATCACCTGTCTTCGTACCATGATCTAGCATCCTTCATTCACCGTGTTACCTTTAAAACATGACTGTCAGATAAACAGTCTTTAAATCTACATCGTTGATTGGGTAAAAAGGCTAGTGAGAAAGGCAAAAAATTTCACAATCTCAGAATTTGATGAAACCAACGTCATCTTGAAGAGCTCAAAAAATAGAACCCAACGCAACTTGAATGAGCGAAAAAAGAGTTCATACACTCAAGTTATGCCCAGTCAAAGTTGGGGTCAAACTAGGTACACAGGCCAATTGACGAAGGCCACTCCCCTTACAATTTGGCGGGGTCATAACTTTTGATCCGACTGTCAGATTTTCTATTATAATACATTTTCGGAAAGCTCTCGAGAAATCTTTCACTCGTAAGTAGGGCCTAAAGGCCTACTACTTTCGTTTTCCACCAATTTCCAGGCCCATCCGAAGCCTCTAAGTGCCTCAAAATTGACTTCGAAGATTTTACTAGGATTTTTGAAAATTAAAATTTCAATATCTCTCAAATGACAAATGGTATTGAAGTGATTTCTTCACCATTGGCTTCAATTTCCATTTTGGAGGTTTGTGTAAGATTTTGTGTCCAACTATGCACAAATGAAAACTTACTAAAATAGTAACCCTGGCAAAATTAGCCCTTATTGAAAAGAAACAATTTTTTTTCTTGGGTGATACAAGATTGCTAATACACCCTAGATGCTCCTACATCACCAGTCATAAAGGCAAAAAAAATCAGAGTCTCAAAATCTTATGAAACCAACATCATCTTGAAAAGCTTAGAAAATGGAACCCAATGCAACTCAAATGGGAAAAAAAGGAGATCATACGCTCAAGTTATGCCCGGACAAAGTTGGGGTCAAACCGGGAACAAAAGCCAGTGAGAAAGGAAAAAAATTTCACAGTCTCAGAATCTGATGAAACCAACGTCATCTTGAAGATCTTAGAAAACGGAACCCAATGCAACTTGAACATACGAAAAAGGAGCTCATAGGCTCAATTTATGCTCGGTCAAAGTTGGGGTCAAACCGAGTACAGAGCCAGTCAAAAAGGAAAAAAAATTCACATTCTCAAAATCTGATGAAACCAACATCATCTTGAAGAGCTCAGAAAATGGAGCCCAATGCAACTTGAAAGGGTGAAAAAGGAGCTCATACGCTCAAGTTATGCCTGGTCAAAGTTGGAGTCAAACTGAGTACAGCCAGTCAAAAAGGCACAAAATTTCAAAATCTTAGAATCTGACGAAACAAACGTCATCTTGAAGAGCTTAGAAAACGGAACCCAACCCAACTTTAATGGGCAAAAAAGGAGATCATACGATCAAGTTATGCCTGGTTAGAGTTGGGGTCAAACCGGGAACAAAGGTCATGAGAAAGGTGAAAAAATTCATAGTCTTAGAATCTGATGAAACCAACGCCATCTTGGAGAGCTCATAAAATGGAACCCAACGCAACTTGAACGGGCGAAAAAGGAGCTCATACGCTCAATTTATGCCCAGTCAATGTTGGGGGGTCAAACCGAGTATAGAGCCAGTTAGAAAGGCAAAAAAATTCAGTCTCAGAATTTGACGAAACCAATGACATCTTGAAGAGCTTAGAAAATGAAACCCAATGCAACTTGAAAGTGAGAAAAAGGAGCTCATACGCTCCAGTTATGCCCGATCAAAGTTGGGGTCAAACTGAGTACAAAGGCCAGTCAAAAAGGTGCAAAATGTCACAGACTCATAATCTGACGAAACAAATGTCATCTTGAAGAGCTCAGAAAACGGAACCCAATGCAACTTGAACGGGTGAAAAAGGAGCTCAAACGCTCAAGTTATGCCCGATCAAAGTTGGGGTCAAACTAGGTGCAAAAGCTAGTGAGAAAGGCAAAAAATTTCACAGTCTCAAAATCTTATGAAACCAATGTCATCTTGAAGAGCTCAAAAAATGAAACCCAATGAAACTTGAACGAGCGAAAAAGGAGCTCATACGCTCAAGTTATGCCCAGTCAAATTTGGGGTCAAACCGCATAAATAGGCCAAACAGAAAGGAAAACAAATTCACAGTCTGAGAATTTGATGAAACCAACATCAACTAGAAGAGCTCAAAAAATGGAACCCAACGCAACCTGAACGAGCGAAAAAGGAGCTCATACGCTCAAGTTATCCCAGTCAAAGTTGGGGTCAAACCGGGTACAAAGGCCAGTGAGAAAGGCAAAAAAATTCATAGTCTCGAATATGACGAAACCAACATCATCTTGAAGAGCTCAGAAAATGGAACCCAACACAACTTGAATGGGCGAAAAAAGAGCTCATACACTCAAGTTATGCCCGGTTAAAGTTGGGGTCAAACTGATTACACATGCTAGTTGAAAAGGCAAAAAAAATTGCAGTCTCAAAATCTGACGAAACCAACGTCATTTTGAAGACCTTAGAAAACGGAACCCAACGCAACCTGAACGGGCAAAAAAGGAGCTCATACGCTCAAGTTATGCCCGATCAAAGTTGGGCTCAAACCAAGTAAATTGGCCAGTAAGAAAGGTGAAATTTTTCAGTCTTAAAATCTGATGAAACCAACGTCATCATGAAGAGCTCAAAAAATGGAACCTAACGCAACTTGAATGGGCGAAAAAGGAGTTCATACGCTCAAGTTATGCCCGGTCAAAGTTGGGGTCAAAACGGGTAAAAGGCCAGTGAGAAAAGTGAAATATTTCACAATCTCAAAATCTGACAAAACAAATGTCATCTTCAAGAGCTTAGAAAATGAAACCCAACGCAACCTGAACATGCGAAAAAGGAGCTCATACGCTCATGTTATGCCCGATCAAAGTTGGGGTCAAACCGGGTACAAAGGGCAGTGAGAAAGGAAAGAAATTCCATAGTCTCAGAATCTGATGAAACCAACGTCATTTTGAAGAGCTCAAAAAATGGAACCCAACGCAACTTGAATGGGCGAAAAAGGAGTTCATACGCTCAAGTTACGTCTGGTCAAAGTTGGGGTCAAACTAGGTACACAGGCCAATTGACGAAGGCCACTCCAGTTACAATTTGGCAGGGTCATAACTTTTGATCCGATTGTCGTATTTTCTATTATAATACCTTTTCAAAAAGCTCTCGAGAAATCTTCCACCAGAAAGTAGGGCCTAAAGGCCAACTACTTTCAATTTCCACCAATTTTCAGGCCCATCCGGAGCCTCTAAGTGCCTCCAAATTGACTTCGATGATTTTACTAGGATTTTCGAAAATTAAAATTTCAATCTCTCAAATGACAAATGGTATTGAAGTGATTTCTTCACCATTGGCTTCAATTTACCATTCTAGAGGTCTGTATAAGATTTCATTTCCAACTTTGCACAAATGCAAACTTACTAAAATAGTGACCCTGGCAAAATCATTTTTTTTTTGGGTGATGCAAGATTGCTCTTACACCCTAATGCTCCTACATCACTAGTCAAAAAGGAGAAAAATTTCACAGTCTCATAATCTTATAAAACCATCGTCATCTTGAAGAGCTCAGAAAAAGGAAACCAACGCAACTCGAATGGGCGAAAAAGGAGATCATACACTCAAATTATGCTCAGTCAAAGTTGGGGTCAAACCGGGAACAAAGGCCAGTGAGAAAGGTGAAAAATTTCACAGTCTTAGAATCTAACGAAACCAACTTCATCTTGAAGAGCTCAGAAAACTGAACCCAACGCAACTTGAACAGGTGAAAAAGGAGTTCATACGCTCAATTTATGCTCGGTCAAAGTTGGAGTCAAACCGAGTACAGAGCTAGTCAGAAAGGTGAAAATTTTGACAATTTTAGAATATGACGAAACCAACGTCATCTTCAAGAGCTCAGAAAACAGAACCCAACGCAACTTAAAGGGGAGAAAAAGGAGCTCATATGCTCAAGTTATGTCCAATCAAAGTTGGGGTCAAACCGAGTACAAAGGCCAGTCAGAAAGGCACAAAATTTCATAGTCTCAGAATATGAAGAAACAAACATCATCTTGAAGAGCTCAGAAAATGGAACCCAACACAACTTGAACGGGCGGCAAAGGAGATCATACACTCACGTTATGCCTAGTCCAAGGTGGGGTCAAACAGAAAACAAAGGCCAGTGAGAAAGGAAAAAAATTTCAGTCTCAGAATCTGAAAAAACCAATGTCATCTTCAAGAACTCAGAATACGAAACCCAAAGCAATTTCCACGAGTGAAAAAGGAGCTCATACGCTCAATTTATGCCTAGTCAAAGTTGGGGTCAAACCGAGTACAGAGCCAGTCAAAAAGGCGAAAAATTTCATAGTCTCAAAATCTGACAATACCAATGTCATCTAGAAGAGCTTAGAAAACAGAACCCAACGCAACTTGAATGGGCGAAAAAGGACCTCATGCGCTCAAGTTATGCCCAGTCAAAGTTGGGGTCAAACCAGGTACAAAGGCCAGTGAGAAAGGATAAAAAATTCACAGTCTTAGAATCTGACAAAACCAACATCATCTTGAAGAGCTCAAAAAATGGAACCCAACGCAACTTGAACGAGCGAAAAAAGAGCTCATACGCTCAAGTTATCCCCGATCAAAGTTGGGGTCAAGCCAATTACACAGGGCAATCGGAAAGGCAAAAAATATCAGTCTTAGAATTTGACAAAACCAACATCATTTTCAAGAGCTCAGAAAATGGAACCTAACGCAGCCTGAACAAGGGAAAATGAAACCCAACGCAACTTGAATGGGCGAAAAAGGAGCTCATACGCTCAAGTTATGCCCGGTCAAAGTTGGGGTCAAACTGGGTACATAAACCAGTTGACGAAGGCCACTCCCCTTACAATTTGGCGGGATCATAACTTTTGATCCAACTGTCGGATTTTCTATTATAATACCTTTTCGGAAAGCTCTCAAGAAATCTTCCACCAAAAAGTAGGGCCCAAAGGCCAACTACTTTCATTTTCCACCAATTTTAAGGCCCATCTGGAGCCTCTAAGTGCCTCAAAATTGACTTTGAAGATTTTACTAGGATTTTCAAAAATTAAAATTTCAATCTCTCAAATGACAAATGGTATTGAAATGATTTCTTCACCATTGGCTTCAATTTACCATTCTGGAGCTCTGTGTAAGATTTTGTGTCCAACTATGCACAAATGCAAACTTACTAAAATAGTAACCCTGGCAAAATTAGCCCTTATTGAAAAGAAACAACATTTTTTTTTTTGTGATGCAAGATTGCTCTTACACCCTAGATGCTCCTGCATCACATGTCAGAAAGGAAAAAATTTTGGCAGTCTCAGAATTTGACAAAACCAACATCATCTTGAAGAGCTCATAAAATGGAACCCAGCAACTTGAAAGGGCGAAAAAGAAGCTCATACGCTCAAGTTATGCCCAGTCAAAGTTGGGATCAAACCGAGTACAGAGAGGCCAGTCAGAAAGGCGCAAAATTTCATAGTCTCATAATCTGACAAAACAAACACCATCTTGAAGAGCTTAGAAAATAGAACCCAATGCAACTTGAACAAGTGAAAAAGGAGATAATACACTCAAGTTATGCCTAGTAAAGTTGGGGTCAAATAGGGAACAAAGGCCAGTGAGAAAGGCAAAAAAATTCAGTCTTAGAGTCTGATGAAACCAACTTCATCTTGAAGAGCTCAAAAAATGGAACCCAACGCAACTTGAACGGGCGAAAAAGGAGCTCATACGCTCAATTTATGCCCGGTCAAAGTTGGGGTCAAACTAAGTACAAAACCAATCAAAAGGCGAAAAATCTTAGTCTCAGAATCTGACAAAACTAACACCATCTTGTAAAGCTTAGAAAATAGAATCCAACGCAACTTCAAAGGGCGAAAAAGGAGCTCATGCGCTCAAGTTATTCATGGTCAAAGTTGGGGTCAAACCGGGTACAAAGTCTAGTGAGAAAGGCAAAAAAAATTGTAGTCTCAGAATTTGACAAAACTAACATCATCTTGAAGAGCTCAGAAAGCGGAACCCAGCGCAACTTGAACGGGAAAAAAAAGGAGCTCATATGCTCAAGTTATGCCTGGTCAAAGTTACGGTCAAACTGATTACATAGGCCAGTGGGAAAGGTGAGAAATTTTGCAGTCTTAGAATCTGACGAAACCAACGTCATTTTGAAGAGCTCAGAAAATGGAACCCAACGCAACTTGAACGGACGAAAAAGGAGCTCATATGCTAGAGTTATGCCCGGTCAAAATTGGGGTCAAACCGAGTAAAGGCCAGTAAGAAAGGCGAAAAATTTCACAGTTTTAGAATTTGACAAAGCAAATGTCATCTTGAAGAGCTCAGAAAAATGATCCTAACGCAACTTGAACGGGTGAAAAAGGCGCTCATACGCTCAAGTTATGTCTAGTCAAATTTGAGGTAGAACTGGTACAAAGGCCAGTGAGAAAGGCGAAAATTTTCACAATCTCAAAATCTAATGAAACAAATGTCAACATCAAGAGCTCAGAAAACATAACCCAACGCAACCTAAACGGGTGAAGAAGGAGCTCATATGCTCAAGTTATGCCCAGTCAAAGTTGGGGTCAAACAGGGTACAAAGGCCAGTGAGAAAGGCAAAAAATTTCACAGTCTCAAAATCTCACAAAACCAATATCATCTTGAAGAGCTCAGAAAACAAAACCCAACGCAACTTGAATGGGCAAAAAAGGAGCTCATACGCTCAAGTTATGCCTAGTCAAAGTTGGTGTCAAACCAAGTACAGAGGCCAAATAGAAAGGCAAAAAATTTCACAGTCTCAGAATCTAACAAAACCAACATCATCTGGAAGAGCTTAGAAAACGGAACCCTACGCAACCTGAATGGGGGAAAAAGGAGCTCATATGCTCAAGTTATGCCTAATCAAAGTTGGGGTCAAACCAGGTACAAAGGCCAGCGAGAAATGCAAAAAATTTCAAAATCTCATAATCTGACAAAACCAACGTCATCTTGAAGAGCTAAAAAATCAGAACCCAACGCAACTTGAACGGGTGAAAATGGATCTCATATGCTCAAGTTATGCCCGGTCAAAGTTGGGGTCAAACCGATTACACAGGCCAGTCGGAAAGGCAAAAAATTTTGCAGTCTCAGAATCTGACGAAACCAACGTCATTTTGAAGAGCTCAAAAAATGGAACCCAACGCAACTTGAACAGGCTAAAAAGGTGCTCATACGCTCAAGTTATGCCTAGTCAAAGTTGGGGTCAAACCGAGTACAAAGGCCAGTGAGACAAGAAAAAAATTTCAAAGTCTCAGAATCTGGCGAAACAAATGTCATCTTCAAGAGCTTAGAAAACGGAACCCAAGGCAACCTGAATGGGCAAAAAAGGAGCTCTTACACTCAAGTTATGCCCGGTCAAAGTTGGGGTCAAAACCAAGTACAAAGGCCAATGAGAAAGGCAAAAATTTTCATTGTCTCAGAATCTGACAAAAAAATGTCATCTTCAAGAGCTCAGAAAATAGAACCCAACGCAACTTGAACAGGCGAAAAAAGAGCTCATACGATCAAGTTATGCCCGGTCAAAGTTGGAGTCAAACCGGGAACAAAGGCCATGAGAAAGGCAAAAAAATGCATAGTCTCAGAGTTTGACGAAACCAACGTCACCTTGAAGAGCTCAGAAAATAAAACCCAGCGCAACTTGAACGGGCAAAAAATGAGCTCATACGCTCAATTTATGCCCGATCAAAGTTGGGGTCAAACCGAGTCCAGAGGCAATCAAAAGGCAAAAAATTTCAGTCTCATAATCTAACGAAACTAACGTCATCTTGAAGAGCTCAAAAAATGGAACCCAATGCAACTTGAAAGGGTGAAAAAGGAGCTCACACTCTCAAGTTATGCTCAATCAAAGTTGGGGTCAAACCGAGTCCAAAGGCCAGTCAGAAAGGCACAAAATTTCACAATCTCAGAATCTGAGGAAACAAACGTCATTTTGAAGAGCTCAGAAAACATAACCCAATGCAATGTGAACGGTCAAAAAAGGAGCTCAAACGCTCAAGTTATGCCCGGTCAAAGTTGGGGTCAAACCGGGTACAAAGGCTAGTGGGAAAGGAAAAACAATTCACAGTCTCTGAATCTAACGAAACCAATGTCATCTTGAAGAGCTTAGAAAGCGGAACCCAACGCAATTTGAACGAGCGAAAAAGGAGCTCATACGCTCAAGTTATGCCTGGTCAAAGTTATGGTAAACTGATTACACAAGCTAGTGGGAAAGGCTAAAATTTTTGAAGTCTCAGAATCTCACGAAACCAATGCCATTTTAAAGAGCTCGGAAAACAAAACCCAACGCAACTTGAACGGGCGAAAAAGGAGCTCATATGCTCAAGTTATGCCAGGTCAAAGTTAGGGTCAAACCAAGTAAAAGCCAGTAAGAAAGTCAAAAAAGTTCACAGTCTTAGAATCTAATAAAGCCAACATCATCTTGAAGAGCTTAGAAAACAGAACCTAACACAACTTGAACAGGTGAAAAAGGCGCTCATACGCTCAAGTTATGCCCGATCAAAGTTGGGGTAGAACCGGTACAAAGGCTAGTGGAAAGGCGAAAAATTTCACAGTCTCAAAATCTAACGAAACAAACGTCAACATCAAGAGCTCAGAAAATGAAACCCAACACAACTTGAACGAACAAAAAAGGAGCTCATAGCTCAAGTTATGCCCAGTCAAAGTTGGGGTCAAACCGAGTACAAAGGCCAATGAGAAAGGCAAAAAATTTCACAGTCTCAAAATCTTACGAAACCAACATCATCTTGAAGAGCTCAGAAAACGAAACCCAATGCAACTTGAACGGGCGAAAAAGGAGATCATACACTCAAGTTAAGCCCGGTCAAAGTTGGGGTCAAACCACTCATAGAGGGCCAGACAGAAAGGCGAAAAATTTCACAGTCTTAGAATCTAAAAAAAACAAAGTCATCTGGAAGAGCTCAAAAAACATAACCCAACGCAACTTAAACGGGCGAAAAAGGAGCTTATACACTCAAGTTATGCCCGGTCAAAGTTGGGGTCAAACCGAGTACAAAGGCTAGTTAGAAATGCAAAAAAAATCACAATCTCATAATCTGACGAAACCAACATCATCTTGAAGAGCTCAAAAAGCGGAACCCAACGCAACTTGAACGAGAGAAAAAGGAGCTCATACGCTCAAGTTATGCCCGGTCAAAGTTGGAGTCAAATTGAGTAAAGTGGCCAATAAGAAAAGTGAAAAATATCACAGTCTTAGAATCTGACGAAACCAATGTCATCTTGAAAAGCTCATAAAAGGAACCAAAAGCAACTTGAACGGGCGAAAAAGGTGCTCATACGCTCAGGTTATGTCCGGTCAAAGTTGGGGTAGAATCAGGTACAAAGGCCAATGAGAAAGGCGAAAAATTTTGCAGTCTCAAAATCTGACAAAACAAATGACAACTTCAAGAGCTCATAAAACAGAATCCAACGCAACCTGAAAGGGCGAAAAAGGAGCTCATACGCTCAAGTTATGCCCGGTCAAAGTTGGGGTCAAACCGGGTTCAAAGGCCAGTGAGAAAGGCAAAAAATTTCACAGTCTCAAAATCTTACGAAACCAACATTATCTTGAAGAGCTCAAAAAATTGAACCCAACTCAACTTGAATGGGCGAAAAAGGAGTTCATACGCTCAAGTTATGCCCGGTCAAAGTTGGGGTCAAACTGGGTACATAGGCCAATTGATGAAAGTCACTCCCCTTACAATTTGGCGGGGTCATAACTTTTGATCTAACTATCGGATTTTCTATTATAATACCTTTTCGGAAAGGTCTCAAGAAATCTTCCACTGGAAAGTGGGGCTTAAAGCTACTTTCATTTTCCACCAATTTTCAGGCCCATCCGGAGCCTCTAAGTGCCCCAAAATTGACTTCGAAGATTTTACTAGGATTTTTGAAAATTAAAATTTCAATATCTCTCGAATGACATGGTATTGAAGTGATTTTTTCACCATTGGCTTCAATTTACCATTCTGGAGGTCTGTGTAAGATTTTGTGTCCAACTATGCAGAAATGCAAACTTACTAAAATAGTAACCCTCACAAAATTAGCCCTTATTGAAAAGAGACAACATTTTTTTTTAGTGATGCAAGATTGCTCTTACACCCTAGATGCTCCTGCATCACCAGTCAGAAAGGCAAAAAAAATCACAGTCTCAAAATTTTGAAGGGCAAAAAAGGAGCTCATACGCTCAAGTTATGCCTGGTCAAAGTTGGGGTTAAACCGAGTACAAAGGCCAATTAGAAAGGCACAAAATTTCATAGTCTCATAATCTAACAAAACAAACGTCATCTTGAAGAGCTTAGAAAGCAGAACCCAACGCAACTTGAATAGGCGAAAAAGGAACTCATACACTCAAGTTATGCCCAGTCAAAATTATGGTCAAACCTACAGAGGCTAGTGGGAAAGGCTAAAATTTTTGCAGTCTCAGAATCTGACAAAACCAATGTCATTTTGAAGAGCTTAGAAAACAGAACCCAACATAACTTGAACGAGCGAAAAAGGAGCTCATATGCTTAAGTGTCCGGTCAAAGTTGGAGTCAAACTGAGTAAAGCCCAGTAAGAAAGTCAAAAAAAATCACAATCTTAGAATTTGATGAAGCCAACGTCATCTTGAAGAGCTCAGAAAATGGAACCTAACGCAACTTGAATGGGCGAAAAAGGCGTCATACGCTCAAGTTATGCCCGGTCAAAGTTGGGGTAGAACTGGTACAAAGGCCAGTGAGAAAGGCGAAAATTTTCACAGTCTCATAATCTGACGAAACAAACGTCAACATCAAGAGCTCAAAAAATGAAACCCAACGTAACTTGAACGAACGAAAAAGGAGCTCGGGCTCAAGTTATGACTGGTCAAAGTTGGGGTCAAACTGGGTACAAAGGCTAGTGAGAAAGGTGAAAAATTTCACAGTCTCAAAATCTTACGAAACCAACGTCATCTTAAAGAGCTCAGAAAATGAAACCCAATGCAACTTGAACGGGCGAAAAAGGAGTTCATACGCTCAAGTTATGCCCAGTCAAAGTTGGGGTCAAACCGAGTTAGAGGCCAGACAAAAAGGCAAAAAAATTCACAGTCTCAGAATTTGACGAAACCAACGTCATTTTGAAGAGCTTAGAAAACAAAACCCAACGCAACTTGAACGGGCGAAAAAGGAGCTCATATGCTCAAGTTATGCCAAGTCAAATTTGGGGTCAAATCAAGTAAAAGCTAGTAAGAAAGGCAAAAAAATTCACAGTCTTAGAATTTGATGAAGCCAACATTATCTTGAAGAGCTCAGGAAATGGAACCTAACACAACTTGAACAAGGGAAAAGGGCGCTCATACGCTCAAGTTATGCCCGATCAAAGTTGAGGTAGAACCAGGTACAAAGGCCAGTGAGAAAGGCGAAAAATTTTAGTCTCAGAATCTAACGAAACAAACATAAACTTCACTTGAGCTCAGAAAACGGAAGCCAATGCAACCTGAACGGGCGAAAAAGGAGTTCATACACACTCAAGTTATGCCCGATCAAAGTTGGCGTCAAACCGGGTACAAAGGCCATTGAGAAAGGCAAAAAAATTCAGTCTCAAAACCTTACGAAACCAACATCATCTTGAAGAGCTCAGAAAAGGAAACCAACGTCATCTTGAAGAGCTCAGACAATGATATCTTATGGTCAGCTTGATCTTTACTTGTAGATCACAATGATGACTTTTGAGACATATTGATTGCCAAGGATAATAAATGATACACAGATGATCTCCATTGTTGTGTTGTTTTGGTTTTGGTGGCATGTATTTTTTTTTCACATGAGGTATATGGGTACTAATGTTTAATGTGTGTTCATTATGACAGGACATGCACATGAGGTATATGGTATGATTTTTTAGGAATATATGATTCATTTCATTTTGGCAAGGCATGAACATGAGGCATATGGTTTGTTTATCATGAGATATATGGTACGATTTTTCAGGAACATATGATTCATTAGTGCTTGCAGCATTTACAGACTCAGATTGTTCGCATACTCTGAGGTGATCTTGGCCTTCCTTGTTACATTTTTAATCTGATTGTTTGTTCACATTTTCTTGGTGGCATTGTTATTACATATTGTCATATGGCTTTGGCAATAAACTTGTATTCATGGTTTATATTGTATATGGATTGGTCTTAATTACATTTCATTTCATTAAAAGTAGATGACTTTATCAAAAGGCATATGGCAGACTTGGTTAATGTTTCAGGATTTATGCTTATATTGGGCAATCACATAAACCATGTGAAGGCTTGGCAGTGCAAGGTATTGTATTTGAATGATCATTGGTGGTTGACTTAGTGATTTGGCACCGACAGCATATAGTTGGTTATGATGTGGCAACAATGTGTGTTGGCATAAGGTTTTGACATCGAACTCAAAATCATTATGATGTTTGCTCTAAATCATGCATATCATTGAGTTTTGTTACCAGATCTAAAAGCATCATTATTTTTGGAAAATTCCTCAAAGGACTCGAAGTAAAAACTAGGGAAAAACTTAACATGCATTGTTCTGAACTCTAGCCACCACGAGAATATTGTAAATCTATTTTTCTCTTGACCAACGTTAAAGGAGTTAAAGAGTTAGTTGCAAACATGGAAAACAGTTTACGAGCCAGCAAGAACTTGGTGGTTGTTGAGGTAGTGGCAATGGCTGCTTCAGCTGATCAATTGCAGTTGACTTCATTGGGCTTTGTCTAGTATTTGTTTGTTTATTCATTACATAATCGGGTTTTTACTCCTATTTTTTTTAAAGAAAAGATTAAAGTGAGTTAATACATTTTGAAGCTCGATTTATAACTGAAATTTTGTTTAGGGTTGCTCTTTAAAACCCTAACCTGAGTTGTTCTTGACAGTTACAAAACTAAATTCAGAGATTTTGTATCCATTTTAAAAAAAGAGGGGTGTTTTGGTATTTGTTTGGGGAGATGAGGCATTTTTGTGAAGTGAAGAAAAAGATATTTTATGAATACTCTTTAAGAGATTATTTTTTATACTGAATATCATTTTGTATTGAAGATTTGTTAATTTGTTGAGAAGATGTTGATGCACAACATTCTTCAATGAATTGAATGAGAATATGCTTGGTCTTCTATTGTAATTCTAGGGTTGCAAAGACTTGCACTTCTAGAGTTCTGATAGAATGCTATAATTTTGTAAAAGGGGTTGGTGCTCCTAGGGTTGGTGCTCTAAATCAATGAGGGATTGGTGCTCCTTGGAGTGGGTGCTCCTGAACTTTGTAGAGTTGGTGCTCTATCTGAATAAAGTGATATATTTTCGAGTGGTTTTTATTCCCCAAGAGGGTTTTCCACTCAGGAAAAAACATTGTGTTATGTGATGATTTTGTGTGTGATTGTTCTTATTTTTTTAATCTCAATATATTATCAATTGCATTAAATGTTGTTAAATTTCAGTCTTGCATCTCTGTCGATGTTTAAGTCAACATATCATGCATAGAAGGTTTTATTGTGGGCTTCTGATACATGTGAATGTGTAAAACATCTTGTCTTCAGCCTTTATTGATGATATGTCTATTTGATTCATGGTTAATGCAAATACAATGTTGTTTAGCACTAGTAAAATCTGCTCTATAAACAATCATTTGGTCTTTTGGCTTTTCTTCACTTTTGCAAATGTTTATATCAAAATATCATTGTTCTAAACTCTGATACAAGAGAGAGTATAAAATTACTCATTTGGTTTAGTCTTTGTCGTAATTCATGACAATGTTTTATTCATATACCTAATTTGTATTTAATGCCCAAGTCAAGTTTGCTTCACAAACTGTCATTTGTCCTCTTGGTTCAAAAGCAAACACAAATTCTTGTTTTTGTATTTTTTTGTGACTTTCATAAATCACTCATTCACCCCCCCTCTCAGTGATTTCAGTCTTCCAACAATTGGTATCAAAGCATAGGGTCCTCATATAGGTCTAATCAACCTAGGGTTGATCCTGGTCTAGGAATTTTGTCAAATATGTCACAAGTTCAAGAAGGTATTTATGTATGTTGGTACAATCTATGTGTTTTATGAAAACATATCTGATTTCGATTGATGTTGGTGTAAAGAGCTAAACTCTTGCATAATCCTAACCAAATTAAGTTCAACCAAGTTCTTGATAAGAGGAGTACTATGGGTAAGTGCAAAAGAAAAAGAAGTCAGAAGAAAAACACTAGTGTCAAGTCTAGTGAAGTAGCATCCTTGCCAATTAATACTAAATGTGATCCTATAGTTGGAGAAGAAGAAGTTCACTTAGTAAGTGAAAAGGAATATGAAGGTGATGAATTTGAGGTTGATTTGGAGGAAGAACTGCTTGCTGCCTTAGATGAACTTAAGAGGCTTAGAAAAGAAAATCAGGATCTTAAGGTACGCCTACAAGAAAGTGTCAATGTTAATAAAGTTGTAATACAAGATCATAATGATGATAAAAAGATTATTGAATTTCTGAAAGCCCAAATGGTTGATAGAAAAAAGACTGAAGAAGGATTGGAAGCCAAGTTAAAAGACAAGGATGAATTGTGTAATAAACTCAAAAATGAGATTAATTCATTGAGGAAAAGTTCAGATAATGATTCCTTGTTAAAAGAACTCTTAAAGATGACATGATTATAAGTCAAAAAGTTGAAATTGAAGAATGTAAAAAAGGATAGCAGATGTTGTAAGATCTGATTTGGAGGTTAAAAATATTGAATGTCTAAAATTTGAAGAAGTAATTGCATTAAGGAAAGAGCTTAAAAGTGTCAAAGTTCAATTAGGTAAAAGTCAAAATTTTTATCATAGTACTAATTTATTGAATGAGATGATTGGCAGACAAAAGCATTTTAAAGATCCTACAAGAGTGGGATATGAAGTTGGACAAAGCTCTGCAGAAGAATCTAAACATGAGACAATGTTTGCTAGTGCAGATGGAAAGAAGTTTACAACTAAGAAAACACCAAGAGTGAAGGTTGATATTGGTCACCATATTGTTGCTGCTTAGACAAAAGATAAATGGGTTGATGAAAGGACAAAAATACCATCAAGATCTCCATTTCTCAGGTATAACCACTCTCAATTTCAAGGCTATTGCTATTTTTGTAATGCTTATGGATATAGAGCAAGAAATTGTTGGGTGAATAAAAGTCATAATCATGTGAAGAATGTCAAGAGAGGTTCATACAACATGTCTAGAAGAAATTATCCTCTCTTTGGTCTAGATAACACTATTATATGTTATAGGTGTAATGGGCTTGGACACAAAGCACAATGGTGTAAGAAAAGTTTGCTAAATCCATCTAGGGACTACATGTTCAAACAAAAGCAAAAGAATACCTTGAGTAAGGAGAAGAAAAATCCTATACAAGTATGGAGAAGAAAACAGGATTCAAGAGGTGAAAAATCAAAATGAATGCATGATAATTGAAGGTTGTAGTAAAGGAACACATATTTTATGTTGCATATCATAAGCAGTGTTCATGGTGTTTCTTTATGGTTCACAAGCTAAGTTGATGATTGGATGATATATGTCAGTCATATGATCTAGTGGTGAGGTATTACATAAGTGTTTGACAAGTACCTTTGTTTGAACAAACCATGATACATCTCTAAATATTGTTGATTCTAGAAATTTGTTTGTGCAGTCATTTGTTTAACAGATTTCTGGTTGACATGACTCTTCTTTAACAGAGTTTCTACTAGATAGCAATGATATTGATCTTCAAAAGTTGGTGATACAGGTCATCCATACTAATCTAGAGTTGTGTATTCATAATAAAAGTGGCAAGAGGTTGCAGACTTGGTAATGTGTTTGGTGACAAAACATTGCACTCTTAGAACAATGTTCATCCTTGATGCAATTATTTGTTTCATGTTTGATATATTTTGGATTTGCATTCTTGGTGTCTTCCTTGAAGCATGATAAACAAATTAGAAAACAACATATTGATGCTTCTTTCTTGGGCTTGAGTCATTATAAACTGCAGGAGCTCTCAGTCACATAAGATAATGATTCATATTAGCTATTGATAGTGGTGTGTTGGTTTTGTTGTCAATAGATTTGCACCCTGCTGAATGCAAGATTCAACAATCCACTAAAACATGGAAACCTTCTTCAGATGTGGGTGGTCTGAACAAAGAAGGAATCTCCAGAGTGAGTTGGTTCTCTGAATGATAAATCCTATTCTAAATAATTCTTTTGAAGGAAAGAGTTAGAAAGATGGACTGAAATCAAAACTTATAACTACTGATGATTAACTTGTTATTTCTGAAAGAAACCAGATTTTGCCACTCACAACAATTTCTCTATTACAATAGTTCTCACAATCTCATCGATACATGATTTCATCAATAATTCATATGAAGATTCACGGACATCGAATACATCATACAGCCTGAAAACATGAAATCCTATGCAGAAAACTCATAAAAGCAGGACATTAAGGCTTCAAATTTGAAAACACAAAGGCATCAAACTGTTGTTACCAGTCTTGAGACAAGAAAATGGAAAGAACTTTGTTGTATTACTGAAACTGAAAGAGTGTCTATCTGAAACTGAGTACAAAAAGGATTCACAAGCTCAAAAATGTGTATGAGTAGGAACTGAAATCTGAACTGAGAAGGAGAGACAAAAATACTAAGTCTTTTCAAAGATATAACTCTCAAGAAACCCTAATCCGAGCTCACAAAGAAACTCAAGGAAAAAAGCTTCAAACTGTCTCAAAAACTGCATAAAAGCATAAAAAAGCATACTGCTTTTATGATCAAACTGTCAAGCCTCTAAAAATAGGTTGAATCTACTTTAAAAGCCAGAAAAACACCTTATCTCTCCAAGATGAGACCCAAATCTGACCAAGGGGAAAATTCAACAATAATCTGCTAAAAATAGCAAGAAATCATAAAATAATTTATAAGAGATTATTTTACGATTCTACTTTACAGGTTTGCAGATTTGACAATTTATCCATTTTTGCAATTAAAGATTATAAAATCTTTTGCAAAAAGAAATACGTCTTATTTCTCCATTACAACTCTTTGATTTTTCTCTTAAAAATTCATAAAAATATCAATACATATCATCCTCACATCAATATCTCCAATTGATTTCTCTAAAATCAATTAAAACAAAAACCCTAAGTAGACAATTGATTTTCTTTGAGAATACAAAAACCTAAGTGATAAAAATATCCACTTCTAGGTCATAAGGTATTCACCATTCATACCAAATCTTCTAATTTTTCTAAGGCACAAGATACAAGCCCTAAAGACTTAATGTATCGACCTAGGTATATGAATTCGGCCCCCTCTAATATTAAACTTCAGACTTTGAATGAATCATAATGCAAAGCCACCCTAATTCGAAATAACCCACATGCTTATTAACAAACATGAATATTCTAAACAATTATAATGTTGGGTCAAATTAGGGCATGGAAAAAAAAGTCAAACCCTAAATCATTTCATTTTGCACTCATTACTTGGAAAAAAAAATGGAGCTCTTCCTGAGAGAGCACGCCACCAAGTATGGCTAGGGTTTCAGCTGGAAACTTCTATTCGAGCCTTCAATAGAGCTTTCTTTCTCTCTGATTTTGATCACACTCAACTTGCATAGCTCATAGTAAGTGTTATTGATTGTTTTTTCTTCATTCCTTGAGCCTTTGATGAAAATGAAAGCCTCACAGGCCGCGGCCATGGGATGATTATCTGATGCCTTCATTTTATTTTATGTGCTTTGCTTTTGATATTTTGTGGCTCCTTCTACTCACTGACCGACATACATGAGCTTGGGTTTGAGCTTTGACTGGAAGCTCCATGAGAGAGCTTGCTCGCGGATTTTGTCTTCCTCTCTCTACACAAGGTGAGCCTCTTGGTCTGTAACTTTTGTGGCTTCACTTCCTAATTTTCTTGGTCTATAGCCGCGGCTAAGACAATTTCTAAGGCCCTTGTTTATACTTTCTATGCTTATATTTGTTATTTATGTGTTCTTTATTTTCACTGGCCACCATGAGATATCGCTCTAAAGCTGAAGTTGAAAGCTCCACTGGTTGACCGCGCCATACTCATAAATAAAATGAATTTCTTTATAAGCTTCAGGGCTCGACCCAAAGGCAAAAGTGTACACTCAACATTCTGAAGTAAAACACCATATGGGTGTTCATTAATTTGAAGAAAACACTGCATTTTTTCTTTCTTGTAACAGCACGACGTGGGTATATGGAAAAATTGTACTCTAGCTCAAACCTCTCATGGGTATCGAATGAAAACCAATATTCTCCATTTTTGAAACTTGACCTTTTGTATTCTGTTATTTCTTTGAAAAATCCACACATGGGTACTCCCTAAAAGTTGCAATTTTTGTATTTAAAACAAAACCCAAATGTGGGTACTTTGTATATTCGTTTGCATTCAATTTATCAACTCGACCCACGATGGTTGGTGTTTTACTTGAAACTTCTATGACTTTCTCATTGAACCCTCACATGGGTGAACTAAAAATTGTAATATTCGAAACTATCTCTCAAACCCCAATGTGGGCTTTCTGAAAAGGACCTTGTGTAGTCAAGCAAAGTCTGGCTTTTCTTTTGTCATTCTAGAATTTTAATCTCCTCCATATGAGTACTTGACATTTAGAGGAAAACTGTGCATTTGTTTGAAAACTCCCATATGATAAAACATTTAACTTGTTGTTCTGAGAAAGAAAACCCATATGGGTTGATTGGAAATAATGAAAATTTGTATACTTGACCCGAAACCCCAAAATGGGTAAACAAACAGTAATGAGGAAATACTGAATTTATTTAGAGGCCCATGTATTTTCTGAAAACTGTGATCTCCATATGTAAATCTGAAAACAATTGTGAGTATATGAGAAAACAACAAAATTGTATGTGTAAAAAATCTGAACCCGATTCTCATGGTATTTCCACTTTTCTTCAGCTTCCTTCATGGAAATGTTGTATAAATTTTGTCTTTAACAAGACCTTCTCATGGGTATATAGTATCTTGAATACATACATCCTGTATTGTATTGCATTGAAAAACTTGATATTCCTTTGGTTTCTCATTGCCTGAAACTTTCACATATCTGCATTCTAAAAGCTCCTCTTGCACCCTCTGTTTACACTTCAAGCATCATTGACAAGCTATGTTTTGAACTATCATGCTTTTGTAAACCTACTTATTCTAGAAATGAAACTTGTGTATCTGAATCTTTTCCAAATATGTTCATGTCTATTTGCTTGCTACTTGTAACTCTTTGAAGATATAATAGAATAAATCTCCCACCATGCAAACTCATTTGTGATATGAAAAGTCTGTACATTTCAATAATTGTGTAAAATTGGGCTTCTTTAGCATTCGAATTCTTTACTTTTAAACATAATCTTGTATTTGTCTGTTGTGAAGAGAAGTACCTCTGAATGTATTACTATCCCCATGATGTTTTCTTTGTACACAACATTGTTCTTTTTGGATTCCTTAACTCTACCATACAACAACATTTTCTTTATGTTCTTGGACTTATGTAGAGATTTTAAATTGAAACATTGTAATATTATGGACTACATTATACTTGATTTTTTAGTGCATAATTAACACCTCTAAGACACCTTTGTTATGCTTGTCCTTTCCTTATCATTCTAGAATGATCATTGCATATGGCATCTCCTAATGCTACATTGTATTATCAGTCAAGCTGGAACTGATCATTCATTTATTATCTGACTGCATTGTCTATCCTCCCATACCCTTGGGCTTCAACCTGGTACTCTTCATACATTTTTATGTTCCACTTAACAACCTGTTCCGTAAATCTATCCTCTTATGTGATGAAAATTGAAACAAAACTCTTCATTAAGGCATAATATATGCATGTTCACTATCCTTGCCTATGAGAAAAAACACTGATGAACTGAGATTGATCATGATGGACAAATAACACTGCATAAAAGAACGTGAACCATACAACAATGTTTGGTATAAATGAACTCAGTTAGATGATTGAGCGGATTAAACTCACTGTTCACCTGTAGCTTTCAGAAATTATCCACCTGATCGTTATGAATGCACAGTTGGTTTAATGCTTGATAGATAATTTTGTTTAACTCTTTCAGTTGTATATCATTTCTTTTGATGAGTATGATGATACGATCTCTTTATCAGCCCACCTGTAATGAGTAGGGCAGCATGTCGAGCTCTACCCTCGTGGCAGCCCATTTTTCTCCACATGCTTGGTCTTTGAATAATGATCAGCTTCATGACTTTACCTATACCTACACAAGGAAACAAACAATGTTAGCATAAAAACAAGATACAATGATCATATTGTTGTTTCTCCTTCAGCTCACTTCTTGTGTACTTCTTGATTGTTTCAATGTATGATTGATAGTAGGTTGCACTATTGTTGGTGACTCATATAGGTATCTTCATAATTGGAGCCACTGACATCTCCCTCTTTTCTCTTACAGGTCAACGGAGCTCGAGAAGACAAAGGTGCACCATTCATCGTCAACCATCGGCCAAAACAGGCAATGATGATTATGTCGTTTACTTATGTGATTTATTCTTTCGCATCTTCCATAGTGTAGTGTACTATTAATGGTCCATTGCGACAGTCACATCCACAGCTTGTGTGGATATTTGATTTCATCTTATGCTTTTCATTTCGAGAATAAAATGCATTCCAATGCAATGTTGTAATATAATTTAGATTCTTGCAATCAAATGAAGCTATGTAAATATGAATCTTTTCATGAAATAAATGAAAGCATTTAAAAATGCTCTGTTGTTTATATGCTCAATTTTGTACTTAATTTAATTCTGGAATATTTGAATAGCACACTGAAATTCAGTTGTCTCTTCTTAATGCACAACTGTCACTTAATGAATAATGAACATGATGCAAACATCACTAAACATAATCTGCAATTTCACCTTAAGATATAATAATGTTCAGCCAGCTCCACCAATCGAGTTGTGGCAAAAAATTGGTAACAGGTTGTTGACAACATTTTTGTTCAAATGACAATGTATAAATCTTGGTATTCAGTGGATGGTTTATCAACATGAGATGTCAAGATTATTCCATTCATGGTAAGTAATGATATTGGAACAGAAAGTTTATAACACAATCATCTACTTATCATTGCATTCTCTATATATTTTGTTAAGTAATTTGTTCTGATAATAGCATGTTGTTGGTATATTTTCCAATGGTTTCAATGTTTAATGTTATGAAACCACATAAGCATGGAAATGGAGATGTGTGTGTGAGGCACACAAATATTGAAGAGTAGACACTTTGCATTGGAGCTAGTCTACATTGTATTCGGGTTCATGATTACAAGATATACTTATTCAGTTTAACAGTGTAATTTCATGTTACTAGTTGCTTCATTGAGTTCAATGATGCTATGTCTGATCATTTCAGTGCTTTCCTAAGTCTATCTTTCGAATATTTGTATTTTGGTAAGCAATATTTAATGGAAAGACTATGGAGTCAGTGAAGTGTTATGTTGAAGTTATCTTACATAAAAATGGACAGTGCTATTTTTTTTATTAAATGGTGGTAATCATGCTTATCATTTGCAGTAAGTTACAGTTTTTGAAAATAATGAATCTTGAGTGTTACAATGATATGCTTGACCATTCAGATTATTTGTCATTGACATAGTATATCAAGCATGTTTTGTTTTGTGATGTGAGCAGTGGCTTTATAGTGGTGTTGTTTTTGCCATACACAATAAAATGGTTTTTGGAACCTTGCTCAAGGATGGTCATTGAAACTTTGCTTGATGATGATGTATCACAACTACTTGGTATATGAAAATAATAGAGTCATGCAAAACTTTCAATATTACTTGTGGAATATCCTACTGCCTGGTGATAATAGTTCTTTCTTGTAACTTCTTTAACGTTATTATCAAAAGATGAGAAGGGCTCAGTTGTTAGATATGGTCTTAATGATGATTTGTGGAAGGTTACTTGAACATTATTGTGGCTTTGACCAAATGTTACTTAGGGGGAGCAAGTAATATCTTTGTGACAAAGGGAAAGATGAAACATTGGCATTGGTTAACAGTGCTTTGTTTTCTAATATTGATACACAGGGATAGTTAGCCTTGGTTTGAGTTTTGGATATGGATCTTTGAAAGGTTTCTTGGATAGTGGCAGTACAATGGAATAGGTGCTTTGGTATAACATTGCTTTGTTGTTACTTGGCAGTTCATGGTCTTAGCTTGCAAGTGACATTACTTTGTTGGTTCACATAGTTGATCATTATTTTGTTGACATGGTTTAGTACAATTGGTAAGATAGGTGACAGTGTTTTATGCTTCCTTGATTCATGCTTGATACTAAGTTGGTTAATATCTCAACTCTTGCTTGAGACATTGGTTCTTTGACAGTGATTTGTTGCTATACAAAAGGAAGTTGGTTCTGGCATGATATGATGTTTATCATCTTATGAGATTTAGTTGATTCAGAAATTTATGTTTATAATGTGCATAGTGTAGTGTTGTTTAATCAAGGCTTCATCTGGAACAGCTTGAATAATTGCATTTCTACTTGTTGAATTCTCTCTATTCTTGTTCAAGTGTGGTACTCAGAGAGGAGTAATGATACCAGTTTTGCTAGAGCTTCTTTGTAGGGGGGGCTTGCTTCTACATGTTTTCATTCCCAGCTCTCTTATATATTTTCATTTGCTCCATTTGTAGCTAGTTTTTGTGTTGGACAACTTTGTTGGTTTTAGTTGTTTTATGGCATCTCGCATTCTCCTCGTTGTATTCTTTGTCATTGAGGCAAAAAGGGGGAGAGATTGTGTGTTTTTCCATCAAGGACAAAGGGGGAGTTTTTTGGCTTTCAATTGTTTATTTATTGGATTGTCCTTGATGTCAAAACAAACAGGATTTGGTGATTTAAACATCCCCAATTGTTTATTTATTGGATTTTTCTTGATGTCAAAAAAAATAGGCTTTGATGATTTAAGCATCCTAAGGTTCACAATGACATCTTAAGGTCAGCTTGATACAATGATAATCTTGCCAATGATATCTTATGGTCAGTTTGATCTTTACTTGTAGATCACAATGATGACTTTTGAGACATATTGATTCCCAAGGATAATAGATGATACACAGATGATCTCCATTGTTGTGTTGGTTTGGTTTTGGTGGCATGTATTTTTTTTCACATGAGGTATATGGTACGAATGTTTAATGTGTGTTCATTATGACAGGACATGCACATGAGGTATATGGTATGATTTTTCAGGAATATATGATTCGTTTCATTTTGGTAGGGCATGAACATGAGGCATATGGTTTGTTTATCATGAGGTATTTGGTATGAGTTTTCAAGTTCAACATATGATTCATTAGTGCTTGCAGCATTTATAGACTCAGATTGTTCGCATACTCTGAGGTAATCTTGGCCTTCCTTGTTACATTTTTAATGTGATTGTTTGTTCACATTTTCTTGGTGGCATTGTTATTACATATTGTCATATGGCTTTGGAAATAAACTTGTATTCATGGTTTATATTGTATATAGATTGGTCTTAATTACATTTCATTTCATTAAAAGGAGATGACGTTATCAAAAGTCATGGAAAACTTGGTTAATGTTTCGGGCTTTATTCTTATATCAAGCAGTCACATAAACCACGTGAAGGTTTGGAAGTGCAAGGTATTTTATTTGAATGGTCATCGGTGGTTGACTTAGTGATATGGCACCGACAACATATATTTTTTATGATGTGGCAATAATGTGTGTTGGCATAAGGTTTTGACATCAGACTCAAAATCATTATGATGTTTGATCTAAATCATGCATATCATTGAGTTTTGTTACCGGATCTAAAAGCATCATTATTTTTGGTAAAGTCCTCAAAGTTGGGGTCAAACCGAGTAAAGTGGCCAATAAGAAAGGAAAAAAATTCACAAACTTAGAATTTTATGAAACTAATGTCATCTTGAAGAGCTCAGAAAATAGAACCTAACGCGGCTTGAATGGGCTAAAAAGGTGCTCATACCCTCAAGTTATGCCCAGTCAAAGTTGGGGTAGAACTGAGTACAAAGGCCAGTGAGAAAGGCAAAAATTTCATAGTCTCAAAATTTGATGAAACAAATGTAAATTTCAAGAGCTCGAGGAAAATGGAACCCAACGCAACCTGAATGGGCAAAAAAGGAGCTCATGCGCTCAAGTTATGCCCAGTCAAAGTTGGGGTCAAACTGGGTATAAATGCCAGTTAGAAAGGAAAAAAATTTCACAGTCTCAAAATATTATGAAACCACGTCACCTTGAAGATGCTCAGAAAATAGAACCCACGCAACTTGAACGGGCAAAAAAGGAGCTCATACGCTCAAGTTATGCCTAGTCAAAGTTGGGGTCAAATAGCATAAAGAGGCGAGACAGAAAGGAAAAAAAATTGACACTCTCAGAATCTAAATAAACCAATTTCATCTAGAAGAGCTTAGAAAACGAAACCCAACGCAACCTGAACAGGCGAAAAAGGAGCTCATACGCTCAAGCTATACCCGATCAAAGTTGGGGTCAAATCGGGTATAAAGGCCAATGAGAAAGGAATAAAATTTCACAATCTCAGAATCTAATGAAACCAACGTCATCTTGAAGAGCTCAAAAATTAGAACCCAATGCAACTTGAATTGGTGAAAAAGGATTTCATACGCTCAAGTTATGCCCGGTCAAAGTTGGGGTCAAACCAATTACACAAGCCAGTCGAAAAGGCAAAAAAACTTCAGTCTTAGAATCTGATGAAACCAACGTCATTTTGAAGAGCTCATAAAACGGAACCCAATGCAACTTGAACGGGCAAAAAAGGAGCTCATAAGCTCAAGTTATGCCTAATCAAAGTTGGGGTCAAACCGAGTAAAGTGGCCAGTAAGAAAGGTGAAAAATTACAGTCTCAGAATCTGACGAAACCAATGTCATCTTGAAGAGCTCATAAAATAGAACCTAACGCAACTTGAACAGGCAAACAAGGCGCTCATACGCTCAAGTTATGTCCGATCAAAGTTGGGGTCAAACCGGGTACAAAGGCTAGTGAGAAAGGCAAAAAAATTCAATCTCAGAATTTGACAAAACAAACGTCATCTTCAAGAGCACATAAAATGGAACCCAACACAACCTGAATGGGCGAAAAGGAGCTCATACGCTCAAGTTATGCCCAATCAAAGTTGGGGTCAAACCGAGTAAAGTGGCCAGTAAGAAAAACAAAAAAATTCATAATCTTAGAATCTAACGAAACCAACATCATCTTGAAGAGCTCATAAAACAGAACCTAACGCAACTTGAACGGGCGAAAAAAGGCACTCATACCCTCAAGTTATGCCTGATCAAAGTTGGGGTAGAACCGGGTACAAAGGGCAGTGAGAAAGGCGAAAAATTTCACAGTCTCAGAATCTAATGAAACAAACGTCAACTTCAAGAGCTTAGAAAACATAACCCAACGCAACCTGAACAAGCGAAAAATGAGCTCATATGCTCAAGTTATGCCTAGCCAAAGTTGGGGTCAAACTAGGTACCTTAAAGGCTAGTGAGAAAGGCAAAAAATTTCACAGTCTCAAAATCTTATGAAACCGTCATCTTGAAGAGCTCAGAAAACAAAACCCAACGCAACTTGAACAGGCGAAAAAGGAGCTCATACGCTCAAGTTATGCCCAATCAAAGTTGGGGTCAAACCGTGTAAAGAGGTGAGACAGAAAGGCAAAAAATTTGATAGTCTCAGAATCTGAAGAAACCAGCATCATCTAGAAGAGCTCAGAAAATGAAACCCAATGCAACCTGAACGAACGAAAAAGGAGCTCATACGCTCAAGCTATGTCTGGTCAAAGTTGGGGTCAAACTGGGTACAAAGGCCAGTGAGAAAGGCAAAAAAATTCACAGTCTTAGAATCTGACAAAACCAACATCATCTTGAAGAGCTTAGAAAGTGGAACCCAACACAACTTGAATGAGCGAAAAAGGATCACATACGCTCAAGTTATGCCCGGTCAAAGTTGGGGTCAAACCGATTACACAGGCTAGTCGAAAAGGTGAAAATATTTCACAGTCTTAGAATCTGATGAAACCAACGTCATTTTGAAGATCTCAGAAAACGAAACCCAATGCAACCTGAATGGGCGAAAAAGGAGTTCATACGCTCAAGTTATGCCCGATCAAAGTTGGAGTCAAACCGAGTAAAGTGATCAGTAAGAAAGGCAAAAAAAATTGCAGTCTTAGAATCTAATGAAACCAACGTTATCTTGAAGAGCTTAGAAAATGGAACCTAATGCAACTTGAACGAGCAAAAAAGTCGCTCATACGCTTAAGTTATGCCCTGTCAAAGTTGGGATCAAACCGGGTATAAAGGCCAGTGAGAAAGGTGAAAATTTTCATAGTCCTAGAATCTGATGTAACAAACGTCAACTTCAAAAGCTCAGAAAATGAAACCCAATGCAACCTGAACGGGCGAAAAAGGAGCTCATACGCTCAAGTTATGCCCGGTCAAAGTTAGGGTCAAACCAGGTACAAAGGCCAGTGAGAAAGGTGAAAAATTCATAGTCTTAGAATCTGATGAAACCAACGTCATCTTGAAGAGCTTAGAAAATAGAACCCAACGCAACTTGAATGGGAAAAAAAGGAGCTCATATGCTCAAGTTATGCCAGGTCAAAGTTGTGGTGAAACAGCGTACATAGACCAGTTGATGAAGGCCACTCCCCTTACAATTTGGCGGGGTCATAACTTTTGATCCAACTGTCGGATTTTCTATTATAATACCTTTTTGGAAAGCTCTCAAGAAATCTTCTGCCGAAAAGTAGGGCCTAAAGCCCAACTACTTTTGTTTTCCACCAATTTTCAAGCCCATCCGGAGCCTCTAAATGCCTCAAAATTGACTTCGAAGATTTTACTAGGATTTTCGAAAATTAAAATTTCAATATCTCTCAAATGACAAATGGTATTGAAGTGATTTCTTCACCATTGGCTTCAATTTACCATTTTGGAGGTCTATGTAAGATTTCATGTCCAACTATGCACAAATGCAAACTTACTAAAATAGTAACCCTGGCAAAATTAGCCCTTATTGAAAAGAACAATATTTTTTTTGGGTGATGCAAGATTGCTTTTACACCCTAGATGCTCCTGCATCACTAGTCAAAAAGGCAAAAAATTCCATAGTCTCATAATCTTACAAAACAAATGTCATCTTGAAGAGCTCAGAAAACGGAACCCAATGCAACTCGAACGAGCAAAAAAGGAGATCATACGCTCACGTTATGCCCAGTCAAAGTTGGGGTCAAACCGAGAACAAAGGCCAGTGAGAAAGGAAAAAAATTTCAGTCTCAGAATCTGACGAAACCAACGTCATCTTGAAGAGCTCAGAAAATTGAACCCAATGCAACTTGAAAGGGCGAAAAAGGAGCTCATACACTCAAGTTATGCCCGGTCAAAGTTGGGGTCAAACCGAGCACAGAGGCCAATCAAAAAGGTGCAAAATTTCATAGTCTCAAAATCTGACGAAACAAACTTCATCTTGAAGAGCTCAGAAAACGAAACCCAACGCAACTTGAACGGGCGAAAAAGGAGCTCAAACGCTCAAGTTATGCCCGGTCAAAGTTGTTGTTTAGGAAACTGATTCTCCAATTTTGCTTTATTGTCTTCATTGAATTCTGCTTCATGGTATTGATGTAGATCTGCAATGTTGAATATAGGCGATATACCCATGTTATCCGATAACTCCACTTCATATGCATTTCCTAAATCAAATTTCTTCAAGATCTTACAGGGTCCAAACTTCCTCATCTTCAACTTATTGTATGTGCCAATTGGACATCTTTCCTTCCTCAAATACACCATCACTTCATCTCCCACTTTGAACTCCTTATGTCTCCTCTTCTCATTTGCTTTCTCCTTATACTTCTGGTTCATATTTTCCAATTGCTCCTTCACTTTGAGTATACACTTTTTTCATATGTTCTACAATTTCTTTTGCTTTTGCACTCCTCTTATCTTCCATACTGATGCCTCTTGACTCTGATATACCTCTAGGATGAACTCCAATAACAATCTCAAAAGGTGTCTTTCCTGTACTCCTGTTCACTAAATTATTGTAAGCAAACTCTACTTGTGTAAGGGCTAGATCCCAACTTCCAGTCTTCTCTCCAACCAAACATCTTAGTAAATTTCCCAAACTCCTGTTCACTACCTCTGTCCGTCCATCAGTCTATGGATGAAAAGTAGAACTAAACTTCAAATCTATCTTTAACTTCTTCCAAAGTGTCCTCCAAAATTAACCAACAAACTTTACATCCTTGTCTGAAACAATACTCCTAAGTAATCCATGTAATCTAACCACTTCTTTGAAAAACAAGTTTGCACATGTACTGCATCTGTTGTCTTCTTACAAGGTATGAAATGTGTCATTTTAGAAAAAAATTCCACTATCACAAATATAGAATCATTACCTCTTTGTGTCTTCAGCAAACCAAGTATGAAATACCTATTGATATCCTCCCAATGTCTCTCTGGAACTGTCAAAGGCTTATATAATCCAACATTCTGACTACTCCCTTTTGCAACTTGACAAACTCTGCAACTCTACACAAATTTCCTGACATCCTTAGAAATTTGTGGCCAAAAGTAGTTCTCACTTACCAATGCTATTGTCTTATCAATTCCAAAGTATCCTGACAATCCTCCATTATGTTTTTCTTTCACCAAGTTATCCCTCATTGAACTCTGGGGTATACACAATTGATTTCCTCTTAACAACATATCCTCCTGAATGAAATAATCCAACCACTGACTCCTATCCTCCAAAACTAGTTCTTTACAAGCTCTCCAAGGTTCTGTAAAATATGGGTCTTCCTTATACAAGTTCTTCAATTCATCAAAGCCTAATACATTCACTCTCATCTCTGTCAACAAATTCCTTCTCCTACTCAAAGCATCAACAACTCTATTTGATTTTCCACTCTTATGCTTCAAAACAAAAGTATAACTCTGCAGGAATTCTACCCATCTCATGTGTCTCTAATTCAACTTACCTTGACTATTCAAATATTGCAAAGCCTGATGATCCATATACAACAAAAACTCCTTAGGAAACAAGTAATGTATCCATTTCTTCAAGGCTTGAACTATGGCATAAAAATCCTGATCATACACTGAATATCTTCTCCTAGCATCATTCAACTTCTCAAACAAGCTACTGGTCTTCCTTCTTGACTCAATACTGCTCCAATTGCATTTCCACTTGCATCACAATCTACTTGAAATACCTTACTGAAATCTAGTAAAGCCAACATAGGTTGCTTCATCACCTTCTTCTTCAACAACTCAAAACTTTGGCCTACTCCAGATGTCCACCTAAAATCATTCTTATCTCCTCTCATTGTTTATGTCATAGGACTGCAAATAGAACTGAAATTCCTAATGAACTTCCGGTAGAAACTAGCCAACCCATGAAATGATCTTACCTCTCCAATGCTTTCTGGTGTAGGCCACTCAAAAATTGCTCTTACCTTCTCAAGATCCATCTTCAATCCATCCACAGATATCACAAATCCCAGATATACCAATTCTTCCTTCATGAAACTACACTTCTTAATGGTTATTAGCAACTGCTCTTCTCTCAATCTCTACAAAACTTGTCTTATATGCAACAAACTTTCTTCTCTACTCTTACTGAAAATCAATATGTCATCCAAATAAACAATTATAAACTTACCCAAAAATTTCTTTAATACCTCATTCATCAACCTCATGAAAGTACTCAGTGAATTTTTCAATCCAAAAGGCATCACCAACCACTCATACAATCCTTCATTTGTCTTGAATGTTGTCTTCCATTCATCCCCTTCTCTGATTCTGGTCTGATGATATCCACTCTTCAAAGCTATCTTTGTAAAGTATCTAGCTCCACTCAAACAATCCATAATGTCATCCATCTGAGGCAAAGGAAATCTATACTTCACCGTGATCTTGTTTATGGCTCTAGATTTTGTACACATCCTCCATTATCCATCCTTCTTAGGTGCTAACACAATAGGTATTGCACAGTGACTTAAACTTTCTCTGATTAAACCTTTCTTCAACAATTCTTGCACTTTTCTATTCAACTCCTCATTCTCTATGGGTTTCATTTGGTGTGTTGCTTTATTAGGAAAATTAACTCCAGGAATCAGATCCATGCAATGACTAATACTCCTCATTTGTGGCAATCCATCAGGTACATCATCTGAAATGATCTCCTCATATTCTATCAGCAACTCCTTTATCTCTGCCAGTGTTTCTTCTACATGCTCCAAGTCTTCGGCCTTCTTAGGAACCAAGGCATAACACATACTCTCATGTCTCAATCCATCCAGGAATCTCCTTCCATCAACCAAACAAATTCTAGCACTCGTGCAAACCTCAACTTTAGGAACATCTTCCAATGGCAACAAAGACTGCTTCATCCCATTAGCAACAATGGTATATGTGTTCTTCTATCCATCATGAATAGCTTGTCTATCATACTACCAAGGTCTTCCCAACAAAACATAGCATACATCTATAGGCATGATATCACACAAAACTTCATCATGGTAATTTTCTATCTTCAATTTTACCAAACATTGTTCACTTACCAGTATCTTATGCTCATCTTGAATCCATGCTATCTGATAGGGTTTCGGTTGTTTCAATCTTTCCAGCTTCAATTTGGTCACCATCTCTTCAGAAACCAGGTTCTCAGAACTCCCACTGTCAACAATCACTTTACAACTTTTTCCAACTACCTTGCATCTAGTCTGAAACAAATTCTTTCTCTACAACGGTTCTTGCTCCACCTCACTTTGGCATAATACTCTTCTATTCACCAACACCTCTCCATCTTCTAGTTTGTTAGGTGATCTAGCATGATCTTCCTCAACAAAGGTTGTTGTTCTTCTTGGATTATTCAAATTCTCTATGTCCTCCACCACACTTATAACAAGTTCCCCTGAATACTCTTTTCCTTATCATCCTTTCTATAACCTTCATTCCGGTAACCAACACATCCTCCTCTTCTGTAAGAGTTTCCATCACTTCTATGGTACGAATTGTCATTCTTACTAACCTCCTTATCCTTATTCTAATATGGAAAAGATCCTCTTCCTCCTCTAGTAAAAATTCTTCCTCTCTGAAAACTCCACCTCTTCCTCTCTGTCTTTTCTCATGTCTTTTATTCAACTTCTTTTCTTCCTTTAGGGCACATTGGTATGCCTCTTCCACACTCTGCAACTTAATCAAACTAATCTCATCCTGTATAGGCGACTTCAAGCCATTCACATATCTGGCTACTTGCTCAATCTCATCCTTCGAATGTCCAGATCTAATATTCAACTTTTAGAACTCCTCAGTATACTCTGTCACACTTGACTCCTTCTGCTTCAAATTTTGCAACTTCTAGAAAAAAATGATCTGATAATTTGTAGGCATAAACTTCATTTTCAACTTATTCACCATCTGATCCCATGATTTTTTCTTTTCTTTTCCTCTTCTTTATCTATCTGTCTGCAAGTGTTCCCACCAAAGGGATGCATGTCCTTTCAACTTTGTACAAGAAAATTTCACCTTCTTATCTTCAATGGTACCTTCAAAATAAAAATATTTTTCCATCTTTGTTATCCAATCAAGCAATTCTTCTAAATCCAACCTACAATTATAATCTAGTGGATTGAAATGTGGTTTTGTGTTCACTCTAGTTAGGGCTCTTATGAACCTCTCTTCTCCCTGATCCAAGCTAGGTTGACCTTCTCTTCCTCTTTCTTCATGTACTTCTACCTCTTCATCACTCACATCATCAATTGGCCGACCTCTTCTCTGGGCCATTTCAACTGCATCTAATGTGGCAGCAATTCCTCTCAGCATCTCCATTAAAGTTGGGTTTGCATTTCCACGCGCTCCATTTCCTCTAACATTTCTTCTTCCCACCATATTTACACAAGTCCTCTGCAACTATAGGTCGGATCCTCAATATGCCACCCCACAAAAAATCTTCAATAGGACTCTGTGAATTCTGACGATCTCTCATGGATCGAACTCGCTCTGATACCAATTTGGTGCAGCCATGGTAGGAGGGTCCTCAAAGAGAACAATATGGACCATGCAGCAAGAGTAACACAACAAAAGCAATACAAAATATGGAGGAAAATGCAAATGCAAAAATTCTCATTAATAGAAATCTTAGTTACAATCAGCCGACAACATTTGGGCTTACAGATTCAGCTAACATACCTAATACCACATGTTCAAAAATACAACATTCCAATATGCTCCTATATGCGAGCTAAAATCTTACAATTCGAATCAAGAACTTATCTACCTATTATTCATTGCTTTCCTAATGATCTATTACAAGCTTTATATCACATCCGTAGGTCTTGAAACATCCGCGTCGGCCAAAGATTATTACAATCTCCAATGAAAGAAAATTTAACATGTGCATGAGCAAGCCGGCCTCAAATTTGAATTACTCCTCGGTGAATGCATAGGATGAAGTGTGGACCTATAATTAAGGTCGAGACACTCCATGGAACATTTAAAATCACACAGTTAAGATCCGCAAGCTAGGGGAATGATCCACCAATGATCAAATTAGCCATCAGGCTTGAAAAGTATTCTGGTGTTGATTCAAGAAACTGCCACTAAATCTGGAAGCGATAACTTGCTGGAAAAAAATCCAATCACGCTCAAATCTTGGAATAAGGAAAATGAACATGTCTACGATGAAATTTAGTTCCACAAGGTTTGGTGAGCAAATATGATGAATCCACCAACATGAACCGAGTAAGGACAGAACAAGAACAAAATACTGAAAGAAAATATTTTTGGTTGATGTAAGATTACCAAGAACCAAGGATGCTCCTGCATCAATCATTACTCACCCAAGATGTTCTATATAGTGTTTCATGAGGGATTCCTTCTAACTTCATTTTATCTACCATCTCTTTAGACACCATATTATCAGTAGAACCAGAATCTATCAAAACTTTGCATACCTTACCTTTACTTTTTCATGTGGTCTTGAACAATTTTCTTCTTTGAGTTGTCTCCTTCTCCTTGGATGCTTGCAGTAATGTTCTTCTCACCATCAAACATTCCCCAACTTCTGGAGAAACAACTAGATTTGGAGAATTTGAACTTTCACATTTATCTTCTTGCACTATTTGATCCCTCCTTTCACTTCTTCTCTCACCACCACTTGATGTAGACCCTTGCTTCTCAGGACACTTGTATGTTGGATTCCCAAACTCTTGACAATTGTAGCACCTACCTGCAAATGTTTTTGAACTTCTACCTCCATCAAATCTATCTCTAGAGCCTCTAGATCCACCACGTTGATCAGAAAACTTTCCTTGATCTTTATGTGCATCTCCTTGGCTTTCATTGGAGTGTCTTGAAGTATAATATGATCCCCTTCCTCTTGATGTGTTGCCTCTACCTCTAGTTGTCTTTTCTTGTCTTCTTTTCACTTTTTCTTCTGCCCTTATAGCCATCTAGTAGCATTCTTCAATTGTCCTTGGATTGTGCAAACTCAACTCATCTTGGATGTTGAACCTTAGCCCACTGAGATATTTAGCCACCTTTTCTAAATCATCAACCATGTGTCCTACTCTTATGCTCAACTTATAAAACTCATTAGTATAATTTTTAACATCCATTTCCCTTTGCTTTAAATCTTGAAGCTTCTTAGACATTTGGATACTATAATCACTTGGAAAAAAATTACAATTCAATTTGGCTACCATCCTATCCCATGAAAAAAAATTGGCCTTACCTTTTCTTCTTCTTTCAGCTTGTTCATAGTCCCACCAAACTAATGCATGCCCTTTCAATTTTGTTTTTTCTATCTTCACCTTTTCTTCATCAGGTACATCCTCACATTCAAAATAGTTATCTAATGTTGCAATCCAATCTAACAATGCTTCATCATCAAGATTACCATCATACATAGGCAAATAAACTTTTACCTTATGTTTGTTTCCTTTTACTGCCTTTAGGATCCTTGCCATCTTTTGTTCTTCAGGATCCAACTCTTCGTCTACATCTTCATACTCTTCATCTTCTTCATCTTCAGTGTCCTTTCATCACCTACAACCATTCCTCTCTTCTAACCTATTTCAACACTTTCCAATCTTAAAACCAACATGTTTTGTAGTTCCTTCAACTTTCTAATCTCCCTCTAAGTCTTCTCTTCCATCTCTTGCATCTTTCTAGCCATATTATTCCCCTTTGGAGGCATCTTGACTTTTCAACTTCTCACCTTCAATCTGCAACTCTTCAACCACAATAGATCACAAACCTATGCTCTAATACCAATTGATGCAGAGGCTGGGAGGCAATCAATTTCCAAACACAATTAAAGTCCCTTGAAACAACTTTGCAACTCTTAAATGCCTATCTCACCTACTTCTCTCAAAACCATCTAGTTTCACTAGTAGGTCTGCAGACCTAGGTTTTTGATCAAATCTCAAAAAAAAAATAGAACCCACTAACCAATTACACTTTCAGACACCCTTTTTCTCCTACTACAACATATCTCAAAATTCACATAGGTCTCTTTGGACCAACCTCATCAAAACAGTACAACAACGATGTCCTAATTGGCCAATTAGGCCACTCTTACAAAACAAGTGCTCTTTAATCTATTTCCCAAACCCAAATTATTATTCTCAGACCTTCTACATCCCAAAACACCATAGGTTCGTCAATTTCTAGCCACCAAAACATAGATCTAAACACTAAACCAATAAACCCTTATCCTAGGGTTGATTATGCATGAACCAAGACGGTTTCATGGAAAACCACCCTCCAAACTCTTCCACTCTGTACCAAATCCTCCAACACATCAAAATAGACCTTCCAATGCTTCCCAAGCCTTCACCAAACTTTGAACACTAATATTTCATCAAACCACTACTTCAACCCACCATTTTCATATCCTAATTCACTCAAATTACCCCAGGGACAACACCTAAACTCCTCTTATTCCTTCTCCCTACTCAAAACTCACAACCTATCATCTTAACCTAACCTAATAGACTCATTCCACCAAGCCACAAAGAGTGCAATAGGTGTAATGATTCAATAAGACATCTTAAATCCTCAAACCCTCAATTCAAAAATTATAGACCTGTTCTCAATAATTTGTCAACAAATCCCATTAGGCTTAATGAAAATCCACCAAATTGGATTCAAAATGGAGTTACAACAATCCTTCACTGAATTCAACCACCTTTGGGAAAATATTTCCTATATGGATTCGTGCAAACCCAAGCAACAATGAATTCTCTGTAGAAAACACATAATTTGCAGAATATATGGAAATTTTATTGCTTGTGCTACCAAATACAAAGACCCTAACCTCTCCTTCGACTTGAGAAAGGCATATTTAACATCAATACTGAAGAACCAACTACCTAAATTGACCAACTTGTTGGAACATGGCTTCTAATGTTGTCATTGATGGCAACTGAATTCACTACTTTGGTCTGCATATAAGAACTTGGTCATACCAGCAGAAGGAGTTGAGAACAGAGTATTACCGGCAGAAAGCATGAAGAACAGGGTATCCGGTTACTACATCGATTTGTTTGCTTCAACGGATCATATTTTTGAGTTTTGGATCCCTGAGATACTTTGTTAACCATGTATGTTATCTTATTATTTAATTTTGTGGTTTTGCATTAATCGATGTATGAGTTAGGAGATCTGGCAGGATGTTTTTCCGTTTATTTGCTCATTGTGGCCAACTCAATGAATGTGGCGTGTTGTGGATGTATGAGTAATTGTTTAAATTTTTTTATGTTTAAGCATTTTGTTTTGGGTCCAAGCTATGTCGTGGCCGACTTTTATGGGTGTGCATCATAAATTGTTCATGACTTGAGCCAACACATGGAGAATTTTTCTTTTTTTATTGGAGGCCGACTTGTAATGACAAGATCCTTGATGCAGATATATATATATATAATCATTTATATAATTTTGTGAGGAAATGGTAAGTGGAGAAGTGTGTTGTGAACATCAGAAGGGTGATTAGGAAATTATTAATAGTTTCACTTGTGCATTAAAGTTTTTGGTAGAACGAGTTTGTGCAGAACATAGCAGAATTGTTGAATCAGTCAAAAGGACATAAGATTGACTACAGAGCTTAACCGGAACTGTAATCAAGAATTGTAGATGTTATTCTATCAGTTCACTCTTTTGGATTCAATCCAAATCATTGTAAGGCAGTGAGCCTATCTTATTTGAGCAATGAGCTCTAGGCAGTGTGCCTGAATGCAAGTGCATTCCCATTTTGTAAACCTTATTTTGGGTATACTCATATTATATTGCGGATTGGCCATCCACCGTGGTTTTTCCCCTAACAAGGTTTCCACATAAAAATCCTAGTGTTATGGTGTTGTGATTGTGTTCTTTCTATTCATGCATTTTTTTTTTTGAATGGTTAAGTGAGTTAAAGATCAGAATAATAAAATTAAATTTTTGCACAACACTGATTCACCCCCCTCTCAGTGTTGCTTGTTCCCAACACAACTACCTTCTACATTCCAATTGACCATTGGTATTCCTTCTTTAAGAATCTTTGGACTTTACAACTTTTACATTACAACTTTTTGACAACATAGCAACTTTGACAAAATTGCAAAACATATGACAAATTGAACCCAAAGACTCCAAATCCAACTAACATGACTTATTGCATTACAAATCGGTCTATTGTGACCTTATTCAATAGACTAAACTCAAAACACAAAACTAACTTAAGACTTCTAAGAACCAAACTTTCTCAATAAACTTGGTGCCCCTACACCAAGTTCCAAAGATTTAAGAAATCATCATATATGCTTAAATAAGATGTGTCAGTGCCTTTACATTCATAAAAATCCATTACGACACCCCCGCAATCATAGTTGTTTAGTTATAAGGGCCCTCAATGGCATGGTGAGGTAGAAAATAAGATGTAATTATATACCGCTATACCACGACAATCATAAAAGATGTGTGTAGGATGGCGGTGGTAGGTCTCTTGAGTATAGAAGTATATCGCTACCCTGTGGAAAGCAGTGACTGTATAAAATAAAAATTGCAGTATGGTGGCATGATCTTAACTTAACTATTGAAGGTTAACCTATTGTCCCACAGTCAACAAAAAATGTCATTAAAATAACATGTGATATGGTGGTGTTAAGTTATGTAACCCGCTATCCCGCAATCAACAATTTGTAAAGCAAAAGTAAGTGTGTAGTATGGTGGTATGAAGCTATATAACCTTCCACCCCACAATAAACATATTTTCAAATTGAAAGGGACTTGTGGTATTGCAGTATAAGGATGTATAACCTGTCATCCCACAATGAACAACTACAACATAAAAGAAGTGTATGGTATGGCGGTATGAGAACCGCAGTCTCGCAGTAGAAAAGTGATAACATAAATAAATCCTATGGTATAACAGGATAGCCAAAATGAGTATATTATGTGACATCACCATCCCACAATGGTTAAGAGAAGTGATGGTTGTACTGTAGTATAGGTTGGAAAAAGCATTTATGTCAACTATGATAGTAATTATTTGATTATCATGAACCATTTGATCTTCTAAGATCAACGACATATATTCAAAATCAAAATAGGCACAGATTATGAAATATTTTGAACGAAGTAGACATTAATGCTGAAATGACTGAGTTCGGAAGAAATTATATCTAGAATTCAACACCATTTTTTGCAATCTTTTACAAAAGGATCGTCATTCCAGGAGCTTAGTAGCTTGAGGAGGAAAAGCTCTGTAACTACTATATTACCAAGTAAGTGCACGAACACTCTTCATAAGCAATTCTAAAGCATTTGGTTGACTAGGATCTGCAAATAAGGGTTTAGAAAATTCAAAAGGAAGTAAAAATTTTACACCATGCCGCCTAAGAAGAGTGAACCTATGAGTAAGAGGGAAGAACCCAAGGTGAAGAAAATGCCTTTTCAACAATCCATACTAGACATTTTACCTGATTCAATAGATAAAGCATTTAAGAAAGCGTTTAGAGACATAGCTCATGAGTTTCAGGATGTAATCATTCCCATCTTTGGGTGGGATTTGTTTTGGTATTTTTATGATAAAAGAGATGCCAAAATCCTAGTGTCGAACCCTTGGAATCTATACCTAGCCAAGCTGGTAGTCCCGAATGTCTTTATAGATGTTGAATTCATTAGAGTATTGGCAGGAAACTATCATCCAGCCACCAGAACCGTAAGGATGACATATGGTCCACCAGTAGTGGTATTAACCAAATCTACCATTGTATAGTGTTTCAACTTGAATAAACAAGCCCTTGCTAAAATCGACTTGCAAAAAAGTGAGGAGTACAATAGGTTAAGGAAAAATTATAAGAGTGGTGAACTCCCTATGGATGCACATGAGGAAGGGTGAAAATAACATAAGAATAACTATCTCCTCTTCCCGCATTGAGCCATTTCCTATAGAAGATTTTTAAATATATTTTAAGAGAACCTATATTTCCTTGTGTCAAATTCTTGGAATGGATGCTCAAGAGAAGATTCCAATTGTCCTAATGATGATGGATGGAGGATCCAAAACCCTAAGACAAATATTCAGTATGATTTTGCTTCATTCATTGAGAGAGCATTGCATGAAGGATTTTTGCAAGTAAGAGAAGATAAATCCCCCATCACGTTCAAATGTTACTCTTTGTTGTGTCTCCTAATTTTATATCAAAACAGTGATAAATGGACTAGGAGAATGTGTTTGGGAATGGTTGATCAACAGGGTGATCAGTTGCCTATTCAAAACTGGTGTTATATATGGGACAGTAGATGCAAGAGGAGAAACTATGTGATTTTTCATGATGATTTTGTAATAAGAATTATTTTTGTGCTTGGTCATAAATCACCAAGTTTACATACACCAATACTACAACTGTTAAGACCCTTGGCATTAAAGCTAGAGCAAGGTCATACCCACAACATTGGTGATTGGTTATTTTTGCCAAATGTTATAGTAATAAGAGCATATGGATGTACCCAATCCCCACATGTTTTTCCCAAGTTTGTTCCTCCCCAGTTGGCTTTCTTAGAGTTTATGTGGTAAATGTTATGGATGGAGAAGGAGGTCATGCATAAACAAAAGAAAGACACATTCTTTCCTAACTTGATCATATGTGAAGAATTATTTGTTGGATTTGATACTCTTGAGGAGTTGCAACATTATTTGAAAACAAGATATTGTTTGGAGTCTAGGGGAGAAAGGGTCTTTGACCTCAAAGGCCACATGAATTTTGTGAGAAAAAAATCCTCACTAAGTCTAGGATCACCCATGATGTTGATTACAAGGAGGATGTGATAAGAAACTGCTTGTCTCTCTAAGAATTATTTCAAAGAAGAAAATGGGTCATATTAACAAAATTAGAGGAAGAAAAGAGGAAGACATACATCAATTTCTTTGGATTTTATATAGATGAAACGTAAGATCCCATCAACAGGATCAACCTAATGATTGATAATTTTGATAAATTATATGGTAAATCAAGAATAGAGTTGGAGAAGCCCACCAAATTTCCTACCAAAAGACCAAGTGGAGTTGTAATCTCTAAGCCCCCTCCAAACACTCCTTCAATGCAATATGCTTCTCCAGAATCACCTCCAAAGAAATTAGGGCCCAAGAGACAAAGGGTACAGGGGCCAAATCCCCTTGTATCATACAAGATAAGTGAAGAGGTTGGAGATACAAAGGAGGTGGCCAGTGTGCTAGGGCACTTAAAAGATGATGTTGAAGTTGATCAACCACTCTGAAATCATGAAAATAAAGCACATGATCCAAAGGTGAGGGTGGATATGTATGCACAGGGTGAGTAGGAGATGCATGATGATGAAAGAATGATTGTAGCCCTTAGATTCATGGAGGATGATGAATTTATAAACACCCCATAATTCAAAGAATTTTGGATTAAAATGAAAATGAAAGAGTTTGAGGACAGAGTTGAGATCAACAAGATGGGTGTTGAGGAATCTCAGCATGATCAAATTGTGGCCCAAACTTTCAATGAATTGAGGATAAATGATGTTAACATTAATCCACAAGAAGTTAGGAAAATGGTGCTAAAAAGCAATATCTTTCTTATACCTAAGATGGATTTGAAAAGGATTTTCTTGCTTGATTAGGTAAGAAATCAAGAAGACCCCATGTTAATGGTTGATTTTAATTCAAAGGAAGTCATGAGTGGGATGGGATATAATCTAAGAATTGAGACCTTAGCCTTTTGGGCTAAGCAGAAAAACACAGAGAAGCCAAAATTGTTGGACATACTACAAGAAATGAGAGGGAGTGTAATGGTAAAGACCCTCAAAGATACCTCGGCCTTAGAAGCAGCTACCATGACTATGCATTCTACTATGTTCACTCGAGCAGCTATCAAGAGTTTGGAGAATAAACTTGTAGAATATGAAAAAGCACAAACAAATATGAATGATGAAGTGAACATGTTGTTTATAGAGAATGTGAAGCTAAAGCAACAACTGAAAGGGGTAGGCCCTTCTCAAAGTACTAAAATGGTAGTGTACCAATCCTCAACCCAAAAGACTAATGTTTCCACTGATCAAATAGAGGCCTTGAAGCAAGAATGGTGCAGGAGCACCTACACCCTTAATGAAAAATGTGATTTGGTGAAATTTAATAAGGTGCATCAAGGGGATCATAGAGTGAGTCTAAGTGAGTTAGGGGGTGATAAATTTTTTTTATGTTTAATAAGGTCTAAAAGACCATTTTCTATGTATTTAGGTGTCTAGGAGTTATTGGAGTTCATATATCAAAACAAAATTGCAAAGAGATGTAAAGTTGTCAATAAAAGTTGTCAAAATGCAACTTTGAGGGAATATGAAGGGTTAAGCATTTCAAAAGTAAGTTATGTACATTGGGAAGGTTGGTTATGATTTGGAAATGTATATATTTCCTCTTGAAGGCTCAAACAAAGTTTTTGAACATTATATTGAATATTTCCAATAAGAAGACAATGAGTTTCTCTATTATTTTCTTTCTAAACTTTATAAGCACTGTACAGCCCGTACAGTTATTGTTATGTTTTGAAATCATTTTTAATTTGTATAGGCATGTCTTAAATCTCCGTTGAAGTAGGTTTGAGTGGTTTACAATAATATTTGAGGGATTTCTTGTTAATTTCTAAAGACTACCTATGTTAGGACAGTGAGTGCATAAATTGAAGTTTCAATAATGTATTAAGCCATTCCACTTACTATTATAGTTTGTTTCCCAGTGGAATGGTGAAATCACATGGTAGAATAGGTGCTTACATGTTTTAGAGGGAAAAGGAAGCGAGTTGTGTGATTTGGATGTTGCCCTAGGGCTGACAGAGTCATTTTTCATGAGAATTTGTGTTGCTCGGAGAGGGTTTTGTTAATTTGATTGATGGGACAGTATATGTAAAGGTTTTTTGTCCTTATGTAGAGTAAATTTGATGTGTTGGAGTCATTAGTTGAGTTTGGTAAGCCCGGGTATATGGTTTTTCATTAAAACCTTAGTGTATGGCATGTAAATGGAGGATTTTGTAAAACAGCATCAAAGTGGCCATGGCTTGGACAAATAATTGGGAAATATGTTGTTTTGTGTAACAATAAACATCTTCCAATAGTTTTTGGAGTATAATCAAGTGATTGGGAGGGACCTCCTTTGTTAATTTGGGCTAATTTAGTAGCCTTTGAGCAGGGCAGCATATTGGATCACTAAGTTGTGTCAAAGAAATCTGGGTGAATTTGTTGGGATGTTGTGTGGAGTCATGTTGTGAGTCTTATAGGGTGTCAAGAAGGTATTTTATAGGTCTTCTCTACAAGATATATCCATTTGTTGACTCTTGAAGGCTATAAGCCTCTTGAGGAGTGATTGAGTCAAGTTGAGTGTTTTTGTGATTAAAAGCAACATTCTTTATTGGAGAGTAATCAAATTGTGTTGGATTGAGGGTTCCACCACCTTGTATTGCATCAAATAAATAGAAATCTTAAAGAAGTGCAATGAGGAGACCAAAGCAAGGAAACAAATCTATGGTGCATTAGAAAAATTCTTGGAGCACAGAATCAAGATGGTGATAGACAAGGTAGAAAATGTGCATGAATGTTATACTTCCTTGTCCCAAGTAGTAGAATAGATGAAATCCCATTCTCTCATTTTGGATCCTTTGTTTAAGAATTGGAAACTATCCATCATACACTGAGCACATTGTACAAGGTCTTACAGAGAAGTGTGGATGCACCTGTAGCTTTAAATCCCATAGAGAGGATGGTGAAACTGGTGATTGATGAGTCCTAATATGTGTTAGGGGAGATCCATAAGATCACTACAAGAACAAAATATTTCCATACAATCAAACAGTGTTTTGTGCCTAGGATGATTGGAGAAGCTGATGGATTAAAAGATTTCAATTTCACCAGTTGGAAAAGTGAGTTCAAACAAGTAGTCCCAAATTGCATTGCTCGTTTACAACAAGATCATGATATAAATTTCCATATTTTTAATTTTATGTTGGACGAGATGATTGCATTTGATTTTGGATAGTCAAAGTTCATTGCAAAGACTAGAGGATTGTTAGACAGCAGATGAAGAAGTCACCTAGACCACATATCAGAGATCTAGGAATATAAATGGCTTAATGACTATATGGTGTTCAAATGGGAGTAGACATATCTAGCTCCCCCAGATTAATAGGCCTGGTGTCAAAAATTGTGAAGTACTGAGCATTGAAGATGCTATCATGGAGAGAGGACCTTGCTAGATAAGAATGATCACAAGTACCTTACAATGACTAATGGATTTTGGTGTCTTGCGAGTGCTCTAAACTTCAACATATGATGAGTTCTCTTCATTTCTTATCTTTCATTACTTTTATGTAACCACATGTAAATAACTATAATTAAGACCTTTGATTTAGGTAACTGAAAAGATATTTTTTGAAATGAAATAGTATGAACCTTGTATCTATCCTTATCTATCTATAAAAGGAAAACCAAGACCAAATCAAAAAATTATTAGTAGTAGGATAATTTTTTGAAGAGAAAAGACTTCTTATACGTATTGTAAAATCATTTTGAAGTAGATTGTAATGCCCCGCTGTGAACCCTAGAGGACAACACACTAGCAACTGAAAACGGAACATTTTTTTTTAAAGTGTGATGTTACACGATTATAAATGAACATCACCTTACATACTTTCCTATTTCCTCTAAGGTTTATGACTGCATTGTGTAGTTCCCATTATCTAAATTAACAAAAACCATAAAACATTATAATAACCAATTCTAACATCAATTAAAGATCACATATACACATTACATATAAACAAGTAAATCCATGAGATACAACCATAATATGTACACAAAAATATTAACTAATTTCATTCATTCCACATTACATATACAATAACATTAAGTACATAATCCATCACATAATAGAGTTACATCAGTATACATCTTAACATTTTCATTCTAATCAATAGTATATCCTCGTTACCAGAGAGGAGGGTACACCAAGAAAGGCACAAGATACATCAAATGTGGTACAATACAAATGCAAAGGTAACAAATCCCAAGTGTCAGTACAATGCTAAAGTCTTCGAATCAAGTGAAGTCACCACAACACGTACAAGGGAATGGAACCCAATGGAGACCAAAGCACTTTCCACCCAACCGTGTGGAACCCGAAGGTCCACCCCCTGTGTTGGGAGATAGCAAAGGGTCCCACCATCACTGACAGAAAAAGGGCTATAGACATCACAAAACTAACCAGACACACAAGAGTAAGTAGTACAACATCAAACAACAATGACTATACTTCCAAAGGCACACACATATATAACACTAAAATGCAAGACAAGGAAATGCTAGATCGTAGAAAGGGAGAATGTCATCGCATGGTCTTTGTATGGGTTGTCTTGACAGTCTTCCTCTAGACGTTGGCCCCCATCTATGGTTGTCATGACAGTCACACATTTGACGCCGGCCCCATAGGGTAACACATGTGGGACCAATTATCCTCTCGTGGGAACAAGGATATTGGTCTTGCCGACCAGGCCTTCCCAACCCAACCTTAGCCTGAACAAGTGCTACAAGCTTGGGTGAGGCATCAGAACATCTTAGTTAAGTGAAATTCTACCCAACCCCCTAGTTAATTAATTAAGCTTTCACTTGATTAGGAAACTTCCACCTGGGTTGTCCTAGACGCCACTTTGTGCACCAACCCCCATTGGAAGTCACTCTCCCTTCTACAACTATAAAAGCCCACAGAAACGACAGGGAAACCAATATGCACAATCTCATAATAGCAAGAACATACACCACGGCGAGGCATGGACCATCTCACACAAAAATCATCCATGAAGCAAGTAAACAATACATGGCTATCCCTCTTTCAATAACAGATGGCAATCATTACATCAACAAATTTCAAGGCTCAACATATACATCAAACTAATAACCCTGATTGCAACCTCTGGAAGACTTCACAAAATGACTTATACATGAAACATCATCCACATACATTACTAAGTCAAAACCATTTGCTTGTTTCAACCAACAATTTAATACCATAAAAGAACATAAGAGACAAGTGGATTTTACAAAATGCTCTTTTCATAATTCTCAATTAAATATCTAGATCCAATAAAAAAATCTCTTCTAGTTTCCAAAATGTTTATCATAACCACATCCAATCAAGTGTCATAGCTCTATTTCTTTCTTTTATAATACAATCTATCAACCAAGAAACATGTATTCTTCTACGTATAATATTTCACTATATTTACAAATCCCTACTAGAATATATACTATTAGTATATATATATATATGAGATATATTTATATATAGATACATATACATATATTAGTTGGAATATTATTAAAAGTTCTGATTAAATACTAAGTACAGAATTTCCATATCACAAAAATCATTTTATTTACTTATATATATAATCGCTTACTTTAAGAGAAACATCATAATTAACAGATTGCACAATAACTGTAGAAAAATACACAATATACAGTATGGGACGTGTTGAATATATATTTATATATATCATTACATATCGACTCAACTCATTACAAAGCAAATACCATTATGAAGGCGACAACAGACCACAGGTTCGACGTATGCAAGATAAGCTTCTACTGTTCTCCAAATTTCAGATATAATACAGTTGATATCCATTAACAAATATGGGTGTATCACTATTGACTTACAGTAGGTTCGCACCACTTTACATGCATAAACAAATATATATATAAACATACACACAGGTGAGTAGTATGAATCGAAATCATCTAGTTTTATTATGATATCCATTTAGATTTAATCATTCAATATTGGAACAAGATTGATCTCGTGCCTAAGTGAAAAGAAACTTTTCTGACAGTTTACAAAGCCTCCCAATTACATTTCTACATATGAGAATCACATTATAATTTTTTTAGAGATAAATCTACTAAGGTCGAGATAGACTAGTCGTGCTCTATTCATTTTTTTGGGCTCAATTTATATAAATATATAAATACCAATATAGATAAAACACCGACTAATGGTCGACTCCTGTATGGTTTAGAGTGCAGAAAACTAAAGTTTAATACATGCTTACAACTTACATTTACAACCCAATACATCGAATACTCCAATAATTTGTAGATAGCATACGTTTGGTGCAAGAATAGCATGAAACTTTACACATTTAACACCAGTTGCAAGGATAGAGACATATATATATAATACATGTACCAATTTATAACCTCAGTACGCGAATGATAATGCAATCTATTGTACAATCTATTATGTGTATCGAACTCATAGACAATTAAGTGTAGCGATGCAATACATTTACAGCGACAAATAATGTAGATTTCACTGTCCTAAATCATGCCTTGTCAAGCCATCTAATCGTGATATGAATCGATGTCTATGTTGTGAGAAATATGGCTTCGTGGTACCATTTCATGCAGCCACCATTAAGAGTGTTACAAGCCAACAAGATAAAGGAAATTCTTATATAAAGATAATTTTTAGTGTCCATGGTGCCAGCTTACATTGTGTATGTCGTCGGCCATAATACGAAAGAATAATGTGTTCCCAGTGACCTCTGTTAAGAGGTGAGAAGAGGATAGAGCACAAAACTCGGAGGTAGAGTGAAGATGCCATTGACAGTAAGCATTGGATGCACAAAATTGAATTGAAGGCCTCATAATACTGCTGATTGTATAAGCTACTTGAAACTACAGCCGCCGGCAGGGTACGCTCAAAGAGAAAGCTTAAAGGCCAGCAACATTCGCATAACAAAATACGTCTATAAGGAATACGGTGCTAAAAGATAATTCAAATCACCCACAGCCAAATCTTGGTATTTCAAGAACGACGAGCTACGAGGGTGTGTGCATTTCAAATGCAGCCGAAACAGAGTTCATGACCACAAATTTAATCCATATATCTAATTCATCAAGTTAAGCAAAAAGGAAACATTAAAATCCCCAGTCTAACTTGCGAACAAAGAGGAAAATAAAGAGCCTAAGGTCCCAGTTAGGATAGAGAAATCTACAAAGCTAGCCTATGTCCGTGTGAGTTTCAACTGCCTAAACTTCAGGAGTGGAAGATTACTTTAATTAATGTAAAAGGAAGAATAATATGCAGAAAGAGTTGAGTTTATGCAGAGGAAAATATTTGATAAGCGATTAAAGAAACTTCCAGACAAATCCAGTATTCTGACATTTACTTACTTATCATTTAATTGCAAAAATAAACAGAGGCAAGAATGTGTAAGCAATGGAACCTGGGGTTATCCAATTTACTAAGCTGAATTTTTTGATGTCGAGTCCAGGTTTCCAGCTGCAGATTACGAATTCTCCAGAAGCCCCAAAAACCTCTTCAGAAATACAATTCAAGAATCCCCTAAAATTTTGAAGACCCAAAGTAAGCAAGTCCAAGATCCAGATATCTTTTAAGAGAACCCCCAATTCAAGATTAGTTTTCAAGAACAAAACTCAAAGCTTCCAACATCCCCAAATCCAAAATACTTTCCAAACTTTTCAGAACCAGTTTCCAAGAAGCCCCCAAAAGATATTCACGACAAGCATTCCAAACCAGCTTTTCCTCCAAGAATAATTATCCAATTGCCCCTGTGCAGTTAACTCCCACTAACTAGTTTATTCCTCCACTATCTGTAAGTACCTCCTCTCCATTAAATTCATTAATTTATTTTCATTTTATCTTCCCCCACTCTTCACAACTTCCTCAACTTGTAATTTATTTCTAATTTTTAAATCATATTTTGCAACTGCACACACCTAATTAACTATTTAATCTATTTATTTTATTAATTTAATTTCTCATAAAGTTTGTTTGCACAAACACATTAGTGATTATATATATATATATATATATATATATATATAATTTCAATATTTTGTTTTAAATGATAAATACTAATTTATTAAAATTAAATAAATACTTCCACAATATTCGTTTTAATTTAATTCTTTTGGTTTAATAAAGGTTTTTATTTGATTATTCCAAAGCCTTTTAATTTGATGTTTTCTATTTTAATGAAATAATCAAACAAAGCACAATCATGTACATACTCAATAAACATGCTATCATGCAAAACTAGACCAAACTGCAAAACGGAACACAAAACGACATCAACAAAGAAAGACCAAGCTGCATACAACAACACCATCAGGACGAAGCGTGGAGGAGCATTACACAGATCAATAGAGAAGAAGTTATAATTTGGTCACTAAAGTTTTGGTTTCAATTGTTTGTTGATATTATTGAATACAATTGTGTGGCTATTTCCAGTTTGATTTTTCTTTGTCATTCAGATCAAGTGTATCAAGTATATGTTTGGTTTGTCAAGGCACATTTTTTGTTTATGTGATTAATTTTATTAGTTTCTAAAATCAACATCCCATTCGATGTCCAAAATCTAAGATTCAAACTTATATTCCACTGTTGTTCTACTGATTCAAGTTGTTGATTTATACATTATTGTTTATTTGGACTTCAGGAAATGAGGAAAAAGACTTTAAGGCACAAACTAGATGATAGTGATCACAATGCTCAAATTTTAGTGACATATTATGAGCACTTTCATAGAGAAAAAGTGGCCAAAAATAATGAATATTTATCACGTCTTGGTTTGATAAACAGGCAAGTTGTAAATCCACTAAGTACTATATTATTTGTTTAGTAGTGTTTAATGAAATTTTATAGGCAAGATCTTTATGTATATAAGACATACTATGATTTTTTTTGTTTTATAGGCAAGAAAATGTGGAGAAAAAATAAAAGGAAAGAAAAGATACAGTGTTGCCAACTCATAGAAGCCAACGCATTTGTGATTCAACAAATGCAGTTGGTGAAAAGAATAGTTGTGATGGTGTGCAGCCTAATATAGAACATGGTGATGTGTAGCCTAATATAGCACATGGTGATGTGTAGCCTAATATAGAACATGGTGATGTGCAATGTCGTGATGATATCTTAGCACAAAGTCTAAGAGAGATTATTGAAAAACATGAGAGCAATGGAACAGTAAGTTTGTAGATGATTTATTCAAGATTAAAGGATGTGTTTGAAGTGAAATCTGTGTAGATCAGTACTGATCTACCTACTCATACCACACCTGATGTGGCCAAGGAGCATGAAGTTTCGGTTAATGAATGTCATGAAGAGAGACTGCCTGTATTTGGTATGCCTCGAAGTGCACCTATTGCATCTACAACTTTTGATGGAACTAGTGGATCAGCCAAAAATATTGGTAGTGGTTTAATAGAATGTGTGTCTTCTTTTATCAAAAGACAAAGATTGAGTCAATATTTTTCCATATCTATAGAGAAGAATGCAAAAGAAAGAAAATTAGAAGGCAAGAAGCCATTTTTGGTTGAGGTATCAAGAGATGGTGAGCTCATTGGGCCAAATGTTGCAAGGTGGGCCTTCAAGTTGGGTGTAAGATGTAGGAACCATTTGGATATTTGAAAATCAAATTTTGCAGAGCAAAATCCATGAAGTGTGAAAAATTTTATACAAAAAATGGAAAATTCTTTTGAGACTATTGGTGGACAAATCTCTAGAAAATATTACAAGCAAAAGATGATACTTTTGATGAACAATTTTAGATACAATTGTAGAAAAAAAATCATGGAGGGAAAAGAGAGGTTAGACTCCACTCTATCTCCCAAATAGTGGGAGGGATTGAAAGAAATTATGTGTTCCGAAGAACATTTGACAAAGAGTAACAAAGGAAAGAGAGCAAGAGATAATGTGACAGCTAGATATACATTTGGCTCGGGCGGGTTGCAAGCTAAAATGGAAAAATTTTGAGTAAGTGTATAGCTTTTTGGTTCAATTTATGTTGTGTTTATTTATTTCAATTTTTTATTGAATTGACTATATGTTGAAATTGACATTGTATTTTAGGTGGAAAATTGTAATAGAGAAGCAAATGTAGAAGATATTGTCAATTATATTGCATCACTAGATCGTAGTAAATCTAAGAGTAGAATGAAGTGGAAATCTAGTTTGTCAACAAAGATTTCACAACCATCTATTAGATGCCTAGTAAGAGCCTCTCCAAATCATGTCAACTCAAATGAAGGGTACCAACATGTAATGAGTTACATACCCGGTCTCACTGATAAAGTTTCACAGTTGGTTGCCTTTGTTAAGCCTCTAGTTTTTGCATACCTTCATAGAGCTCTCTGCAAAGCTACACAACTTCATGTCAATGTTGATAGTGATTATGTTGAACTCGATGAGAATGAGCATGATATTCATAGTAGTAGTGGTGCTGAACTCAAGGTGAGTGCTATGAAACCACATGCAAGTAAGTACTATTCAAGTAAGTAATGGTTGTTTTATTATGTAAATAAGGGTAATCATTACCTATGTGATAGAAGCTAGTTAGAATAGTAGTGAAGTGTAATTAGCTAGTATACATAGATTATGGAAATAAGGGAGAACATATAACTTACATATGGACACCTTTTGTAACTAACATCCATTCTGTATCAAATAGCAGGAAGTTATTTTTTGTTTAATACGTCAGGTGCATGGTCTCATGTTTCCTATCGTCATTTTCTAGTTTCTTATAAATATTTATCGAATGTTTATCTATGTGTTATCGAATGTTTTATATCTCAATATAATTTATATTTTTTTCATTTTTTGCAAAAATGTATTATTAAACTCCAAGAAGGGGATAAAGTTGTGGTGTTGGATTTGTTTGATGGTGCTTTTGTCGCCATTGGGTGGATTCAATCACTATCTATTGTACATGGAGTCGAATTGAAAGGAATGGGAGATACAAATGTAAATATTTTAAAAGTCACAAGTAACATACCCCTTGCTTATGAAGACAAAATAGATGGAGTTGTCCGTCTGAAAGAGAAAGAAGGAACCTTCACATGGTGGCCACTAAAATATTTGCAAAAAATGACATAGTTGATGTTTATCATGTACTAGTTGTTAGACAGCTTGGCCCACTGCTTTATGTAGTAGTTTGAATGTGTTGTTCAAGGATTTTTATCATGGTGTATTTGTAAGAGTTGGAAACTCTTAGACTTTGACTTTTTTTATTTTATATATATGAACATCTTACAGTTCATCAAAATTGCATTATATTTTTTATTGTAGATTACCTTTTTTATCATGATGTTGAATCAATCTTTTAACTTCTAGCATGTTGTAGCTTGTTCGTATATGTAATATTTTTATTTGATTTTATTTTTAATTCAAGTTTAATAATACGTTTATTTCTGTATTATATAATTTATGGTTTTTAAAAAATTATTTATATCATATAATTTGGTACACACTGTCAAAGGTTGTTTTGTTGGTTAGTCTGATTTAGAATATTGTCCAGATATTTTGTAGCCAAAATAAACATAGGTAAAACTTCTTATGTTGAAGTATAATCATTTGTCAATATAACTTACTATCTTTTTGTTTCATTTGTAAATCTATATGCAACGTAACATAATCCATGAAGCAACATCCTTTTTGTTGGATGTTTTGAAGCCTAATTTATCAGAACATGCACATCTTCAAACTAAGGAAAGTTATTAATATGATCATGAAGCAACTAGCTTTTAAATTTTCTTAGACCTAGTTTAAAACATGCTTAAACATGCAAAGCCCGACAGGAGTGAAAATGAACTATTTATACATTGGTGATTATAGAAATTATTGTGATTTTAGCTTTATTGATTTTATTTGTTTTGCAGGTTCTTGAGATTAATTTGGTCACTTTCCCCAATGTTGTTGATGCAATCTTGGCAAATAGGATTTTCAGTCGCTATGATCATCCTTGTATTGCACAATTGTGTGAGAAAGCAGGTTTATGTATGTGTGCGCTTCAGGTAGGTGATTTATTGGGATGCATTTAAGCTTTAACTTAGATATGATGTCGAGTATGAAGCATTGTCTATGTTAATTGTTGTAGAAATCTTTAAATTTGCTACATATTTCCTTATGTCAAATGGTTTCTATATCTCTGGAAATTTTATGGGTTATTAGATTATAAGCAATAAATCCAAAAATCCAAAGAAGTAATGGAGTGCAAAGGAGAAAACATGAAAATAATGAAATACAGTTACCCCAAATCTTCAATCTCCATGGCTGATCTCCATTACACCTTCTAGCTTGTTGAAAATAATGATTTTCCCTCATATTTATGCGAGCAACCTAAGACTATGCCATGTCCTACACAAGTGTTGAAGGATTTTACTATGAAAATGACTCTAAATGCTTAAGAAAAACTCTAAGTATGTAGGAAAATGACTGTAAAAATGAAGACCAGAAATTCACATGAAAGCTTGAGAGCCAGAAACTGAATTCAAAATTGCCATTTTATAAGAAAAGGCAATTTTGAATGGACGGATGAGATTGAAAGGCAAACGGACGGACCAGATCGCAAGTTGAGACTGGATGGCTAAAAAAAGGCAGGGGAATCAAATAAATAATAGTCATTTGACCTTTGCATGCAAAAAGGCATCTTTTTTAATTAAAAATCATTTTAATTAAAAAATGGAGAATTAAATGACAATAGGCAATAAATGCCCATCCTCTGCCAAAATAAGGAAATTTGACCATTTTAAATAAGTAATCATTTATTTATTTATTTAAAATGGGAAAAATGACATGTGGCCATAATTAAATAAATTAAAGAATTTATTTAATTAGAAGAAAAATATGTAAGTTATTGACGTATTTAAATAAATAAGCAAGATTTATTTATTTAAATAATCTAGATGAATTAGTGGACATGAATAATTATATAAATTAAGGAATTTATTTAATTATAAAGAGGCATCAGATAATTAGTGACGCATTTAAGTAAATAAATAAAATTTATTTATTTAAATAATCAGGAAGAATAAAGATACATGAATTAATTAAATAATTAAAAATTATTTAATTAATAGATGAAAAATGGACCGCACAACATAATTAAATACTTTAATTATGCTAGGACGAATGTGGTGAAAAACAGAGCTCACGGGTCTAGATCAATTTTTAGTGTCTAGAGTTTCATAGGAAATATTTTGTTCATCACTAATATTGTAATTTTTGGGTACAACACTATACATAGTTGTCTGATATTAAACGTGTCATTGTCAACACCCATGCTATCGAGCCACAGGTCTATGAAACATGATGTACTCTTGAAATTGAATAGAAACTACCAATTCCCTTACTAATTATAGTATTTCTCAGGCCCTTGTTGAGTTCTTTGGGACCCTTTCTAGAGAGTGGGCGTTGGAGTGCATGAAAGATCTCCTTCTTGTCAACCCGAGGGGAAATCTCCAAATAATTGGTAAAGATTGTGCACCTTTTATTTATTTCAAATTAATAATGTTGGCTCTAGATGAAATTTATAATTGCTCTCTTATTTTTTATGTTAACTTCTTTCATGTCATATAGGTTGCCAAGGAATATTCTAAAAAATTGGGTGTAGATTCATGCATCAAGTTGTCTGAATAGTTCAAGTCTTATGAAGGGATATATTTCTTCTTAGGTGCATATTTGAGCTGCAGGTGATTTGACTTTGGATTGTCACTTGTATCATTTTTTCACTGATATTCATTGATCTATTTGAGGAGGTAATTTTGTAGTAGCTTGGGAACCTTGTACTTATATGGTAAACTGTATTTTCAATGTCATTGGTAGTGAGGATCCCGACATTCACTTCAAATGCATTGAAGCAGCAACCAAAACTAGACAAATCAAGGAGGTGGAACATGTAACCAGAAAGTCAAACTTCTACGATGCTAAAAAGACAAAGAACTTTCTTATGTAAGCAAGACTTCCAGATGCTCGTCCACTGATAAATGTTTGTGATCAATTTGGATTTATACCAGATCTTACCCATTACTTATATTCAAACAATATGTTGTGATACATTGAAGGATATGTCGAAAAGGTAGGTCCTCATATTGAACACTTTTTTTTCCTCCATGTTTTGTGTCAAATAAAACCTTATATATCTTCAAGTCACAAGTCACTCATTTGAAAGATCTTTAGTTTCTAAAAAGAGTTCTATAAACAAACCATATTTATCATGTTACTAATAATGTATGAAAGACTACCATGTGTACCAAAATATTTTATGCATGCCAGGTGAAATTTATTGTTGGTACCATGTCTTTTTAACAGTTGAGAACTAATATAAACTTAAAGGACATTCCTATTTATTGGAAAAGGGCTAATTTAACATATATTGGTTGTAATATTATCTTTTATCAATTTTATTGTGTGGGTTTTGCACATGCATTTAAAGGACTAAATTGTTTGCTCTTTTTTTATCGTTGATCAGGTAAATCCAAGCAATGCGCCTTTAGTTGTTGGCCAGCTGCTTGATGATGATTGTCCAGAGGACTTCCTCAAAGGTCTTATTCTTTATGTTTGTTCTCTCCTTCCTGTTGAACCACTTGTTGAAGAATGTGAGAAAAGGGTAATGTACAAAATATCCAAAGCTATTTTTCAATTTCCATAAGGTTTATATTAAGCTAACAGTTCTTTTTTTGTCTTTATTTATTCCAAGAACCAGCTTCGATTGTTGACACAATTTTTAAAGCATCTTGTGAGTGAAGGAAGTCAAGATGTACATGTACACAATGTATTGGGTAAAATCATTATAGGAACCTTAGATATAGGACCCTTAGGACCATTGTATGCTCTCCCATGCTCGGGATGAGATATAGGACCCTTAGGCTTTATTTTTCAAGTAGTTCTTTCATATTTTGGAGCTATATAAGCAAAAAATAGAGCATTGTAACTCAGTTTTCTCAGTCACACCACTGAGAAACACACTTTGTAACACATTTTTCAAAGCAAAGACACATATTTAAGTCTTGTATCTGTTGTAAGAACATCTTTTCTCAATAAAATTTTAGTATTTTTCCTTTTTAATAGTTGTTTCATTATGTGCAAATGAATGATTGATTATGTTTTTCTATGTTTTATGTTTAAACCTCAAAAGCATTGTCTCATTTCCAGCACTTTTAGGTAGAAATTAGTGAGCAAAAATAATTAATAAACTACCAATTAACTAAATATACTACTAATTGACATAAATTAGTGAATCCAATTGATAGAATTCAGTGAATAAATATGACAAAATATATGACTAAATCAATGACTAAAAATATACTTCCAAATTGATCAATCAAAACAACCAATAAATGACTATAATTGGTTTAGTCATAAATTAGGTCACGTTACAAATGACCGGCAATAAACTACTAATGGTCACGTGACCAAGCTCGGTGAATAAATACGACTAAATATATGACTAAATTAACAACTAAATATAATAACAAATTGATCAATCAAAATGAACAAATAAATGACTAAAAATGGTTTAATCATAAATTTGGTTGTGTTATAAATGACGAGCAATAAACTGCTAATGGTCACGTGACCAAATTTAGTCATTTATATGCAATTTTTTAGTAGTTTTTTTAGTCATTTATTGTTGTTTTTCTACTAGTGAAGAGGCACCAACTTCATATAAATTGTGGCACCAACCACAAAGTACAACATAGATGAGTACAAAGAAATTTATAGACAAATTACTTCCATAAAGCTTGTAGAGAGATATTACAATCTTTTTGTCAATTTGATCATTCCTCATTCATATCCTACTTTGTATGTAACTCACATCCTCTGCCTTGAAATATTGAACATGAATTTCTTGGATAAATCATAAAACTATGCATAGTCACAAAAATATACTATTACTTTTAATTTCAACAAATCAAACGAATTTGCTTAAATACCAATTTATGGTTGTAGATCATATTGCAATGTTGGTCAAGACCAAAAATCAACACGTTTAGTGAATTATAAGTCAGCCTATAAAAAAAATTCAATCACAACCTTGTCAACCGATGCAGGGCAATTTTTGAACCAAGAACTAGTTGTTGCATACGTTTGAATTAGAGCCATCGATCTTAGATCTTCACAAGAAAAATGAATAGTGTAAATTCAAATCTAGATCCTTCTAACAAATGAATATTCCTCAACCAATGAGAGCATAGGCACCGCATCAAAAATTATCTCACCATACATCATTGTGGACACATGTCAACCACAAAGTGACTATTGAAAAATTAGGGACATATATCTATATTTTGTGCCTCCACAAGACTCTCTCTCTTCCTCCTCTTTCCTCTTGTGAACTTGTGGAAGGATGATACATGTCAAAAATCCAAGATTCTACACTGCCCTCTCTCTTATTTCTCTCTTCATGGATTCGCAGAAGGATGCCACATGTTAGCAATCTGAGATTATGCACTACCTTCTCTCTCTCATTTCTTTCTCTTTGCAAACTTGTGAAAGGATGCCACATGTCATCTGCCCACATTTTTGCATACATAAAAATGGGACCCACCAAAACCCTTGCAGATTAGTAGAAATATGCATGTCACATTCATACAAGAGACACTTACTTTTTGGGCCCACCATATACACATGTCATTTATTTGTACTTTCGCAAGACTCTCTCTCCTCTTTCTTTGACTTCGCATGAACTCATGGAAGACTGCCACTTGTCATGATTTCATGCTTCCACATGACCTAAGATAGGACCCACCAATACTTTTGTGGATAAGCATACATCTGACACTTGTCCCTACTAATGTCATCCAGGCACCGCTAAAGTATTAACTTTAGACTTAGGTGGAAATATTTTGAACTGGAAGCAAGCGGTAAGGGGGGCCTATAACCAATGATGTCAATGGGCTTAAGTGTTTACTTAAGCAATTGAGAATGACCTAGGGCAAGTCAATGGTATATTAGAAATAAAGTGTGCACACATATTGAACACTTAGGATTTTGAAGGATTAGGACCAAAAACCCTAGCAAAACATGAAACCCTGACATAGAAGAAGTCCAAAGAAGATCGAATCACCATTATGCTTTGTAGATATTCTCCCAGGAAATGAACAAACATGAATAGACTAGAACAAGCAACAATCTCCCACAAATCATAGCTTTGACATTAATGACTATATTTTTTCACATTTGACATCAATGACAATAATTTGCAACAATGCTCTCTAAATTGGAGGAAGGTAATGAATTAAAGGATACTAACCCTACTTATAACAATTCCAATGTCAATATATCTTTAGGAAATAATTCTAATTCTAGTAAAGGTATCTTCGAGGAGGATAGCAAGGGAGATGACCCAATTTTGTTGGTGCCTAAATTTGACCCTCTCTCAATGCCTTGTCAAATGGTGAATAGTGAACAACATAGGGAAATGTAGGAGAGTAGTGATTGGAAAAGGGAAACATACACATTGAAAGGATAAGGGATTATAAAAATAAGTAAAAAAGAGCCAACACCAAACAAAAACCTGAGAAAGAAAATTTGGAAAATTTGGACATCAAGATTATGCAGTTGGAGGACATGGTGGCAAGGATATTGAGTGTAATAAATGAAATGATGGATTTCTTGATCACCAACATGGAAATTATGTAGGGAGAATACAGAAGAAGAGAAATCTAGAAGAAAAGAAACACAAAATTAAAAAGAAGTTGAAAAAAATTAAGGCTACTAAAAAGGACAACAAGGAGATGGATTTGGAATATGGAACAAAAACTTGAACCTATTATTTGATGAATGTAAGTCTCTTATGAGCCTCCATAACCTAGAGACTACTTAGGAGGTTTCTACTTTATTTTTTGGTTTTGTGTATTATGTTTTGTTATATGCATTAAATTTGGCTACATTGGTGCAACTTATAGTTGTTGTTTTTATACTAAACTCTAGTTTTTAAGCTATTTGTGTGAAATCTATGGAAGTGAGACCCTTTTCCCACCTTAATATATCAAAAATATTATATGCATCAATTTTGTAAAAATACTTTCATTTACTATTTTTTAGGTGAGTTTTTGTATACATGCATGTTTTGGCCTTTAATATAGTACTTGTAAAGAGGCAACTTTTATACATCCTTAACCAAATTTTATTGTCTAGATATTAGAATTAATTACATATTTAAAAACCAAAAAAAATTATTTAATTTCTTATTTTTATGTCATGTTGATATTCTATCTAGAAGTGTTTGATATCTTTTCTTCAAGTACAACAAACCCTAATTTTTATAGAAAATTTTACTTTTTGGCCATTTTCTACCCCCTATTACCTTGTGTTCATTAGTGTATCAATGACTACTTTTTAATGAGATTCTAAAATAGAGGAAACTAACATGGGAACGCCTTCATATTGGTTAGAGATGTTATCATAAATAGAAAATGCAATAGTATTGAAATTGAGTAATTTGTAGACAAGCATATCACTTGTGATACAAACATGCTTAAAGAAAAAAATCAAAATTAAAAATTGACAATAACCATATAAGAAGATTCAAAATAATTAATAAAGCACATTATAGATGGAATTTTCCAATGTTGCTTATGAGAAATACAACTATATTTGAGCATATTACAACTTATCAAACTATACTAGATAATTTGTATTTGAATTGTTCAAGAATATTGAAAAAAATTACAAAAATATACCACTTTTGATTACTTGTAAACAAATTAAAAACAAGAGAAAATGACTATATACAAGCATACAATAATGTTGAAACAATTAGCACTTATTTCAAAAAGAAACCCCTGTATACTTGGAACACTACATTTTCTAAAAAGGTCCCACTATTATGGAAGTCAAATAGTGATGCACAATTTGTACTCAATTCATATGTTGCAACTATTGAAAATGGAGGTAATTATGTAGCTTAATAATTTGTAAAACTATTGTAGATATAGATCTCATTAAGTATTCTTTGTTGATGATTATTTGTTTAGATTCATTTTACCATTTGTAGAAGTAGATAGAAGATTGTAGAAGAATAAGACCAGAAGAAAGAAGTTACACAACATATACCGTGGAGAAACCCTTTTGGGAAAAAACTCCACCAAGAATCAATGTATTATTTAATCTCAAAATAAGATTACAATAATTCCAATCCTTGCTTGAGATGCTTCTTTTGCCTTCAACAATTCTTCTTCACAATTTGCAATAAATTCTGATAAACTCTCTTCAACTTGTTGCAATAAATAGACAATAATGAGCCTTGTAAACTCCAAAGAGTTTACAATTACAAAGCACAATGCTTATTTCAAAAAAATCACACCTATTCTTTGCAAGTAGAGTTCTACCGTGAAGAAAAATGTCAAAACAAGTCCTTCATCCATTTGGACATCCCAAATTGAAGTCATAACTCAACATTGATTCTAAAGATATCTTGTAAGCTTATCCTCAAAGTTGGCACCCAAGAATGGGCCCACTTAACTCAGCCTTATAAAATATCTTATCATGCAAAAGTGTTAACTCCAAGATGCCAACTTGGGCACCCAAGGTGCGTCCAAGTCAATCTCCATTAATTGAAACATATCTCTCCACCATTCATGCAAATACCATGCATGATTGATCATCCCCTGTTAACTATAATTAGTCACCTATTATCTGTCACGAAACTCAAGTCATTAACATGCAATTCAATTCAACTGAAGTCAACTAATATGCAACTGAAGATAATTGAACCATAACTGAACTAAACTGAACTGAACTGAACTGAACTGAACTGAACTGATACTGAATTGATACTGAACTGAACTGAATTGATATGAACTGAACTAAACTGAACTTCATGCATGTAAACATCAATCCCTAACTTCTAGGATCTTTACATGCATTACTGAAGTGTTATCTTTTACTCCAAATAGTTAACTTAACTCAAGGTGAGTTCCACCTTCCATGTGGGTGCCCCATGTGCTCCTATTATTTAGGAACTCTTCTTGGATGCCCTCACATGTTCTTATCATTTAGAATTAATTACAAATGTCAATTAACATGTTCATTTCATTTGAATTTAATCTCTTTCTAATCCTAGTGTTGGGGAACACTTTCTAAGGACTTAGGAGATAGATGAAATATGTTTAGGATTGCAATTAAATGGCATCCTATTCCCAACAACAACATTATATTGTACATCGTACATGACAAAAAATTAGAAATATATGACCAAATATTTTAACAAAATATATACGAACATAAAATTATGAAGATGGAATTTATATAAATGATACATAACCTTGGAAATACATTTCTTAATCTACAACAAATTTCAATAGAACTTGCTTCTTACATGGTGCTTTCACTTCTATTAAATTCAAGCTCAAGAAAATGTATCTTTATAAACACATTTTGATCTCGAGATTTTTTTTCTCAAGTTTTCATTGGTAGTAAAGAACAAATTGATGAATTTGTAAATGTAATGCCTCAATTAATTATTGAATATTACATGCATCATCCAAAAACAACTAAAAGACATTTTTTTAGATCAATTAATTTCAGAGAAAAAATTACAAGTAAATATCAAATAAAAAAAGCCTAATATTGGTAGATTTTTTTAACATAATAAGCATGTCAACTAGGAAAACTATTATAGATAAAAACTATTGTTATATATTCCCTCTCAATGTCATGAAGATACACTAATATGTAGATTCAAAACAATTGCACACACATAAATCTCATTGTTAACATTATAAACCATAATTATTCTAGATATATAGACTTAAATGACATGTGGGGATGTGTTGATAATGCATTTGAAAAATTCAAAGTAAATAAAATATCAAAACCAAAACTAATTGCAAAGCAAGAAAACAACAACAATACAACTAAAACATATGATTTGTGAACTAACTTGTAATGGTCACAGTCATTATCAATTGAAAACAAACAGATGTTGGTTTCCAAGTCACAAAAAAATCCAAACCTTCTTGAAAATATATAATATCATACAATAAGAAGAATGATAAATAAAAAAACAAGTAATTGTAAAAGACACTGCAATAAGAAAGAGCTAGAATATAAATAAGTTATTATACCTTTCCTAATTGGTGGAGCATGAACATGAAGAATATTTACAACAAAGACACCTACCAAATATTAATATGCATTTGCAATTCAAATGTCTATTCTAATCCACTCAAGAAAAATATATTAATAAAAGGAATACACAAGAAAAATATCATAGAATGCAACTGAAGAAACAATTATTATGCATTAATTATGGAATTTAACAAATCTAGAATCATTCCACTTAGCAAAGAAACATTATATTATTTATAAAACAATACAAATAATTACAAGTAATGTTCATTGATGAAGCGTATTTGATGGAAAGTTGGTTCTTATACTTTGATGATTAAAGAATGTGATAAACAAAATGGAACCTAATTATGTACTTTAAAAACATATAATATTTTTTGGTGACTTATACCAAGCATACCCTATACAAGACAATAAAATATTTTAAAATCTAATTGTAAAGAAAAATAGTTATGTATAATTTTTGGAAAGGCAACATAAAGTGTTAAGAATTGCAAACTACAATGTGCCATAAAAATGGAACACAAACTAATTCACAAACTATTAACAATGTAACATGCTTAAATTACAACTACATCTAAGCCTCCCCAATCGACCTTACATTACCATACTTTTTCTATACAAAAGAAATGAGGCTTTATTAATAGGAAAATATTATCAATTGTTGCAAGTGAACCAATTGTTATTGATACAATTGGTGAAATTGATCAAAACTATGGCAATATAACATATGCAAACATAACAAGTCTTCCAAGACAAATTATACTAAAATTTAACATGTTATTTGAGTTATATGCAAGAAACTATGACATGGAATATGGATTATTAAATAATTCTAATGGAATATTCAAATCATATTGTAGTGTTGAAAATTACACCCTATGCCAATTTTTCACTTACACATCGTGCCTGGTGTATTTATGACAAGATCCATAATCGATATTTTATGATTATAATTTTATGGCTGGAAATTATGAAGTGTTAGTAGCATGTGGTTTGAATTTTGGAAGAATTTGAATAGATGACAATGCAGTGCGTAGATGTTTACACGACGTGCAGACATCCCAATAAAATTTGAGATTCAAATGGGAATATCCTATACAGTTTATTTGTGATGTGTGTCCCAGCACCCAAATATGACTTTAACGACTATTCCCACCCAGTCTGTGAACAAAACTTGCCTCTCTTTCTCATTTTCAAAAGGAGGGTTGTTGAAATTTTTTGGACCGAGAGCTCTCTTTCTCTCTCTTAATGAAACTCTATCAAAATACTCTCACATCTTAGATAGTTACACATTAAAGACTCCTCTTGTTTACAATATCATCAAATTTATTTTCTTAAGAGGGGCCAAAATTGTTGGTAACAATGTCTTTCTCATTATTCAAACAATCTCATCTATTATCATATTTATTTGATCTCGTCTAATGTCTCTTTATCATGATAGGGGTTCTCCTCCACAACAGGTTTTTTTTCTATCACATGTCTATTTTAATTTTTATGTATTCCAATCTTGTTTGGTTGTCCATGGAGGTGGAAGCACCAAATTGGGGGTTTGAATGAGGTAAACCCCTATACAACCCCAAAAATTTTCCTCATCTCCATGTGTGTAGGTGACAAACAAATTCAACTAGCAAAGAACTTCATTCTGTAAATTTTTGGGCTCTACCCATACAGACGATAGCATGAATGTGTAAATTTCCTCATGGTACATTGGCATTCAAGGTCGAGACTTCACCTTATTGGTATCACATTTCGTATATCTAGAGTTTTTCATTTTTGTGAACTAAACATTTTTATCACTCTATATCTACAAGTTATTTAAGATTCTTCGTTACATATATTGTGAAGCATAGTTTAGAATTTGGCTTTAAATATCTCTATTTTTAGTTTACTTGAGCCATATCAATTAAGGTATTTGAGAGATGTTTGTTCCTTAAGACCCCATTGTCTTAAGAGTAGAAAATTCCCTTCTCTACATTTTGGTGAACCTGACATGAACCTCCCATCTCAAATCTTTTTGTTCAATATTTTAATAAATTTAATAATGTCTTCTCATAGCAGTATTTTGATATGCTAGAGGATTCCCTAGATGATTTCCTAGAGGCATCTCCTCCTATTCGCAAGCCTATTATACCGACTCCACCCTTATAATCTCCTTCCTTACAGGATGAGAAGTCCATAAATTATGTGATTGTAGTCTTTGTTGCCCCTAAAAGGCTTAAGAGACCAATCATTTATGTGACTCTGGCTAGTACTTCTTTGAAGGGAGTGCATTATATTTTTGGAATTCTATTTAATAATGATTCTTCAAATCTTTATAAAAGGTATACACAATTTAAATCTTATAATGTAGTAGCTCAAACTAACAATACTAGAAGGAATAAACAAAATATCAATCAACCTACTTCCTTACTTCCTTCTCAACTAGATCTTTCTCAAGCACCTAAACCATCAGTCAAGCAAAAAAGTGAGTATGATCTTATCGATCAACTTCAAGTTACTCTCACTAAGATCTCACTTTGGGATTTGCTTTAAACTACCCCAGTTTATCAAGGTATTCTTCAAGAATCTCTTCAAAAGATTCTTTTACCCTCTTCTTCTAGGGAGATGGATGTGAATGCTTTGATAGATCATATTTGACTAGATTCATCAAATATCATGTTCTATCACATGAACTCCCACCTCTATAGGTACAAAATAAAGCAAATCTATTAATGATAATTGTTTACATTAATAACATTGGAATTAGGCAAACTCATTAGTACCAGTTTGACACTCAATGTTTGTAGTCTCGATCTATTGCCTAAGATCAAAGTTGATTCAATTTCTCTTGTTGTATCTTCTTTATTTATTTGTGGTTTTGATAACAGTAATTAGCAAGATTTGGGCATTGTTATCTTTCCCTTAAAGATAGGACAAGTCACTATTCCCACCCTAGTATATGTTATGTCGGGACCTTTACAATATAATATCCTCTTGGGTAGACCTTGGATTCATGCTTTAGCAGTGGTCACTTCTACTCTTCATGGTTCTATTAAAAAAAATTTAACAATCAGGTAGTTACAATCTAGGTTGGCCCTGATGCTATGTATTTATGTCAAATGGTAGCAATTGGTCATGCCTCAGTTATGCCTAACTTTCAAAATTATATTCCATCACTATCTTCTAAAGCATCAAAATATACTCATGTGGTATCTCTTGCAAAAGATACCCCTAAGAAGAATGTCTCTAGAGAAGATCCTCCTAAAGAATAAAGTCCTAAGTCTACCTCTTTTGCTTCTTCTCCTAAATTGAATGCATGTTTGGGTGACAAATGGATATCTTTAAAATTCACTGAATCTTACATCAGGGAATACAAAGTAGACCCAATCCAATTGAATATTCTAAAAATCTCATTCATCTCTACTAAGAAGGATTATTGTACCTCTATAAAGTAGGTCGATACTTATAATATTGATTATTCCCTTTATACTAGTCCTCCTACTTCTCAAGAGTTACAATCGTGTTATGGACCAGGATTTAATATTCTTTCTAAATTTGTTTATGGAGGTAAATTTTGTGGACATGAGGAACAAGGTATTAAATTCCCTTTAGAATTTAATCCATATGGCTCTAAGACTTAGATACCGCCTTACAATGTCTAAGGAAAAACCATGGTTTATGTCGAGCGCTTCTTCCTCTTAGACTTGTTCATTCAGAATATATTGAAAATAAAATTAAACTCTAAGGAAGTTCCTCTCAAAAAAATTCTTCGGAAGAAGCTCTAGAAGAATTCTTGGGTGTCTATTCTGATCTTCCTTCTTATGACCATAAGCGTCAATTCTTGTATCTCTTAAATAGTCTAGCATACTTTGGAGAGTTTTTTATGAGTGTTGATAAAAAACTTATTTATCTTATGATGGTGAAAACATGTCTATGCCCCATCCTGAAGACCATAGTACCCTCCTTAAGGGATATACTTTCAATGTCCTCATGGATACGAAGTCTTCTAAAAAGGTGATTAAAATTAGAAAATTACTTTCTTCAAAAGAATCTAAATCACATTCTAATCTCCTGCATCATTATCCTAATATCTTCACTTGGTCATATGAGGATATGCTCAGTATTGATGCATCTGTTGTGATTCGTAATACCATGCTATGTCTCAGTGCCAAGCCCTTCAAGTAAAAGATTCGTAAAATGAATCCCAAGGTTGCCTTTTAGTCAAGAATGAGATATAAAACCTCTTAAAAGATGGTTTTATTCATCCCATTGACTACTCACCTTGGATTTAAAATATCATTTTCATTAGTAAACCTGATGGTCGTATTCATATTTGCATTAACTTTCATGATATTAATAAGGATTATCTTAAAGATGATTTTTCATTACCAAATATCAATATGATTATTGATTCAACTGTAGTCCATGCCTTACTTTCCTTTATGGATGGTTGCTCAGGATATAATCAGATCCTTATAGAATATTGGTACAAGACAACCTTTACAACCCCCTAGGGTACCTTCTGCTACATAGTCATGTTGTTTGGGTTGAAAAATGTTGGAGAAACCTATCAACATTTGATGACTCTGATCTTCCATGATTTCATTGATAAGATATTAGAATATTACGTTGATAACATCTTGGCTAAGTTCATAACTTGTCAAGATCATGCTAAGAATCTTCATCTTATCTTTGAAAGGCTTCGACTCTAAAAGATGAGATTCAATCATCTTAAGTGTTTCTCTGACGTAGATATCAAAAAACTATTGGATTTTATCGCCTCTCATCAATGAATCAAATTCAATACAAATAAGATCGTTGCAATCGTTAACATGCCTCCACCTAACATATCTCAACTTTGTAGTTTACAAGGGAAGATTCAGGAAATTCATAGATTCATATCTCAATTGACTAGCTGTACCCTTTTGTTCATGTGTTTGTTGAAGAAAGATGTATGTTTTTGGTGGGATGATGAGTGTCGAGAAGCTTTTGAGTCTATCAAAATTTACTTGGCTAATCCTCCCATCTTAATGTCGGTTATGTAGGATAGACCCTCTCTACTATATATTTTAGCGTCATCCCATACTTTATAAGCTTTACTAGCTCAGCATGACGATGATGGTAAAGAAAGAGCAGTCTATTACATTAGTCGAGTTCTAGTTGATTATGAAACTCGCTACTCTACAATAGAAAAATAATGTCTTTCTCTCATATTTGCAATACAAAAGCTAAGACACTATCTTCTCCACGTAGAGACTCATGTAATAGTTAGAAGTGATCTTAAGCACTTGTTTTCTAGCACTGACCTCTTTGGAAGGATAGAAAAATGGGTGATGTTGTTTGAATTTGATCTCAATTTTGTCACTCATAAGGTAATTAAAGGTCAAGTTGTTGTTGATCAATTAGCAAAAGCTCCCTCACCTAATGTCTTCTCTAATCTAGACTTGTTCCCAGATGAAAATCTATTTACTTTAAATCATGAGCCTATATAGGAAATATATTTTGATGGATCGAGATGCCAAACTAGCTCCAAAGCAGGTGTAGTTCTAATTTCACCTGAAGGAAAGCCAATTCCTCTTTCCTTTCGATTAGAGTTTCATTATATAAACAATATCATTGAGTATGAAGCCCTCATTGCTAGCTTGCATACCACAATAGCCAATGAAATCAAACATATCCATATTCATGATGACTTTAATTGTAAATCAAATCACGAGAATGTATCAAGCTAAGCATTGTAAGTTATCACAGTATCAATATTTGGCTTTATCTTTGCTTAGTCGCTTCACTTTCTATACCATTAATAGTGTTCCCAGGAGATAAAATCATCACATGGATGCAATGGAGAGTGTTTATTCCCTTGTACACCTTGACTATAGTGAAAATGAGTACCACTTTGTGATCCAAATTCTCTAGTCTCCCATTGTCTCAGATGAACCTAGACTTGATAATCTTATGTGTGCACATATAGACTTAGGGGAATGATATTCACATACTGATAACTTTCTTAAAATTGGAAAATTTCACGATGATACAAGTAAGAATACTCATATATGGATACAAAATCTTTTAGCCCTTTATACCATCCTATCTAACGTCCTTTATTGCAAATCTTACAATGGTCTTCTTTGATGCCTTACTAAGGATGAGATACCCCTTTCCCTTCACAAAGCCCATTATAGATCCGGGGGTGGACATTTTGGTGGTAAATCCTCAGTGCATAAACTAATACACATGGGATACTATTGGAAAATGATGGAGTGATACTCCTTTGTCTTTTTCAAGAAGTATTTTCAATATCAACAATATTGTTATCTTATTCAAGCTCCTACGCAAGAAATTCGTACTCAAGCTTCTCCTTGGCCTTTTCAAATGTGGGGGTTGGATATCATTAGAAATATATGATCTCCCCCTTCTTCTAAGGGACACACCTTCATCATAACAACAAAAAATTACTTCATGAAGTGGGTTGAAGCTATCCTAGTCCGATCTACTAACGTTGAAGAAATCTACAGCTTTCTTCTAAACAACATAATTTATCGCTTTGGATTGCCTTCTACCTTTGTTTCTGATAATGGAACCCCATTTAAGAACAAGGAGGTAAAAAAATTCTTAGAAATATTTCATATTCAACATCAATTTTCTACACCTTATTATCCTTGGTCCAATAGCCAAGCAGAAGCATCAAATAAAATGATTGAGCAGATTTTGCACAAGACAATTAATAAGCACGATAAATATTAGCATACTCAATTGAATTTTGCGTTATGGGCCTACCGCATTAGTATTTGTATGGCTACTAGTACTACTCTATACAACCTTGTGTATGGTACCAATGTTATTTTTCCTTTAGAGTTGGAAATTTAGTCTTTATGAGTTTCCCTTAGAGGGTTGATTGATGATGACACTTACTGTCTCGAATGACTAAACCAGCTTGAGTTGCTCAATGAGTTTTGATTAAAGGCCCTTGATCACCTCCAAGCTTAAAATCTTTATCAAATCATTATAATCAAAATATCCTTTCTTGCACTTTCAACATTGGTGATCTCATTCTTTACATGAGAACCAGAGAAACGTAAATGTGCCACCTGACCAAAAGGGGAAATTCAGTCCTAATTGGTTAGGTCCATACGTAATCACCTATGTTTATGGTTTTTTTGCCTATGGCCTTTCTGACATGAATGGTATACCACTGAAAGAACCAATCAATTCTATGCACTTGTGTTGATACTATGCTTAGAAATTACTCTATGTGTCATGTGCACGACACTCAATTCTTCAAAGAATCAAAGTATGTTGTGTTATGACATCCCTTCATCAACACATTGTTCATTCATTATGTTATGATTCATGCATATATGGTTAATTTCTTTAAATAAGAATTAAGAGTATGTTTATTTTGAATTCTATGCATTATTAATGAATAATCTTAATTTATCTCATTTATAGATTAATCATTTTTGTATATATATGCTATGTCTATTAATTATCATGTTTCATTTATTAATTAGTATGTTTCACTTATTAATTAACATGTTTTATTTCCACATACATCTATATTATCATATCACATTAGATCATCATATAATTTGATTAATCATATGTTTCACTCATGATAGCATCTAATCTAATCATACATCAACATGCATCCATAACATACATGAAATTAAAAGCATATTTCAAGAACACAAGCCATAGTCGAATCAAAATATCATATATATATATATATATATATATATATATATATGTGTGTGTGTGTGTGTGTGTGTGGGTGTGTGTGTGTGTGTAAATTTATTAATATACATGTGTCACCATCACTACAATAAAATTTGATGTTTGTATACATGTATATGACTATATACATAAAAAATTGTATACATCATCAATACTATATATCGTGAACATCTATATCAAAATTGTCTATATAATATATATATGTCCACTCTATACCCCTAGAGCATGGGTCCCAAAGCCCTCTGGTGTTGGTGGATGTGGGTCTAGGCGTGAACGTTGATAGATTGATACATGGGATTGAGATCAGGAAATCGATCTCGAGACTAATGTGTGTAGTCCTTAGTTCCCCTCTCAATCCTATAATTTTCTCCATTTGGGTCATGATCTACTCTCATAAGGTGTCCTCTCTCTGCCTCACAATCATGATGTCATCCATCAGCTGTCACACTTTGGGATAATCAAGGTCTATGGGGGATCTCATTCATGCAACCTCAGTCTCCCTCTTGAGATCCTGAACCTCACTCTAAAGGCTGTCACATGTGTGCTCAACTCTCCTTTCCTCCATCACAACTTGGTCTCACTCAATGAGGATGGTATAAAGCTACATCACCCTCTAATCCCTCTTATCCATCATCATGTTGAGCTCTGACTCTCTTTGTACCAACTCCACTTAGGTCTCCTCATAAGCCATCCTGATCCATGCTACAAGATCAAATAGTTGGACATGCCTCCCGATCGTCTGTTATGGCTAGTAGGCATCCAAGATGGGACCTAGTGTTTGCATTGTTGGCACCATCTCTGCTAGTTCTTGACTAAAGAAACAGAGCCACTCTCATATGAAAACTACAAACACAAAAAATAAGACATGTATCAGTATCACATCATGATAATCATAGTATAATCATAAAACTAAAATCACATCTAAATCAAAACTCAACTCATACTTGGGTCACCAACTTGTCAGTCAGGATCAACTAGTGTGGCCCTGCTTTATGAGGCCCCTGATGTCCCTATAACTATAGTTGGAGGTACCCCCACCTATTCTATTTATGGTAGATGACTCCTAATAAGTGCACTTACTGGTAGAAGTGTCAAGACAACAAGGACTGTTGTTAGGGAGGACACCCTTCATCATCTCCCGGGCCTCTCCTCTACTGCCTCTTGTGCCTCCTCTTATTGGCTCTCCTCTCTGTTAGATCCTTGTGCACCTATTTCTTTGAAAACATCCTTAGAGAAGATGGCAGTTGGACCCATTGTCCCTGACCATCAATTGAACTTGTCTGCCACCTCAACATCGTCAATGTCTAGTGTGGGTGGGTCAGCATCAATGTTGCTCCCTGCCTCACTAGGTGTGACATCCCAAATGGTAGGATGGGGTAGGTCCTCATATATGACTAGGATCTTGAAATATCTATGTATGTAGGCAAAACACAAGGAACTATTTTCACCTACCCAAATTGGTGTGTGGCCCATTGCTAGTAGTATGGTACAATGATATGATCATGGAAACTAGCTATAAACTAGTCATGTTGCATGCATGGTAATTATGTCCTATTAGTGGGCCATCGATCCATCCCTTGATAGGGCTATCATACAACATCCCCAACCCCTAGTTGGTCCATGATTTGTCTCCAAAATAATAAGTCTCCAAAACTCCTCTACCACACCAATAGGTGTGCATGGGCTCAAGGTAGATCACTTGTGATCCATTGGAGAAAATTAATTGGTCAAGTATAGGTGATATGCTTGAAATCCCACACCTAAAGGAGTGTGTAGGTTGTCAAGCTATGGTACTCATGGTGGACGTATTTCCCAAGGTCATGGTTTAGATGAGATAACATGCTCCAACCCCAAGTGAATATGATGCTCCTCTCCTCCATTTCTTTGATATAGAGAACAAGGCCCACATGCAAGTGGGAGCCTTTTTGGCCTATGGTGACTCAGAGTTCCACTCTCAAAATCATGATGTGATGTACTAAGGGCACTAAAAATCATGCCTTCTCTATCCATCTTAGGTATATATTCCCTATGGTGTCTATAGGGATAACCTGGTCGATATAGTGTAGCTAGCTATCTTAGACATCTTGAGCTATCTATAACTCATCCAAAGATATCCTCTCCCCTTAGATGGGGAGACATAGGATTTAGTAGACATCCATCAATTTGATTATCATCTCCCCTATAGGGAGATGAAATGACATGGTATCGAAGTCCCACCTCTCCATCAATGCTATCAATATCATCGAATGAAACTTCATCTCGAGCATTTCATACAGCCACCATAACCCCCACTCAACGAAGAAAACTATGGTTGTGGGTTGTGATGTTCCCTATGTGGCTACATAGGAGCAATAACATCAAGTCATCGGTGTGCTCACAAACCTTTGGTAAACCATGCAAAAATACAACTTTATCATGTAAAATCCTACATATTTTTTATCTATACCTACTCTAAGCATGTCATACTTTGAATTATTAACACAATTTTCAATTTTGACTCTAAGGATGCTAGAGCACCCTCCTAGACAACATGTCCTTGGGATGCTAGTGCACCCTCCTAGATGGCAATGCATCCCTAGGATGCCAATGAATTAGGAAGAAACCAATGTGAAACCATCCCTTGGATGAATGCCGCGAGGGTCCTAGACAACTGCTGTGGGGTCCAGATGCTAATACGCACAAGGACATGTACTCAAAATCTCCCTAAAATTAATTACATAATAATGAGCAAAATTGAAGAAAAAAATTCGGCTGCCTCATCTAGAGGGGCTCAGGTGATCTCCCATGGCGAATCTAGAAGCTCAAATACAAGTGATGGATGAAACTTCCTCATCAACAAAATTTTGAAATCAGCTCCTATCAGAACTCTATACGAAATCTCATTGTGAATATGTTACAATATTGTACAGGACCTTGTGAGAGTGTACAATCGATTTTCCCATTTGGAATTTTCTGTAGAATTGGTTATGATGCATTCCTTCTTCATTTTTACTTACCCTCCCTATATGGGGAAAAACATGAGAGGCACCATAATTCACTGCCAACACCATCATCATTTTCTTTAGACCTGCCTAACGTTTTTCTTAAGCGTTCTTCATAAGCCGAGATGCAACTGCTTTTTCCATTAGTATTTTATTTCACACTGCCATTTTCCATGTCAAACCTAATATATTTTTTGCTTAATTGGGGAATAGTTCCATCGAATAATTATCCTTAGAATTGACTAGTTTCCTACTGCAATTTCATGATTTCTATCTCATTTTTATTAAGCTTTAATGACATTATCAAGACCTTTTATATACCTTTAAGTATTTCAAAGAATTTAAAGATTATGCTTGTGGTATTGATGAATGTATGCATGGATTTCAAATGTCTATAAGTTTAGTAGAATTTCTTGATTAATTATGGTGATTAACTATTAAATGTATTTATAAATAAAACTAACCCTTGCAACACAAAGACCTGTCAACACATAGCCAAAGGATTTCTAACTCACAGCAAAGGGATGACAGTTCAATACATTGAAGGATTCAATTGATTGCAACATCAACATGCTTTCTAAAATGGGATGAAGACGATGGTTGGGATTCATGGACATAGTTATCCATGCGGTGTTCCATCCACTAAATAAACTTGGAAGAGGAAGAAGTATCTTTTAATAAGGAATGATAATAATGATAAGGATGATCTATCCACCACATTCCTATATTATAGTAGCTTTCTTAAAGATGTAGAATCCGTATTGATTTTTGCACTCTCGCGTTCAATAGTTAGTTGTTTTTGTTAAGCTTTAAAGACTCAAGTCCTCTTCCTATCTTCCTAGAAGAGTTGATGTTCGTTTGAATATTTTATTTATAGTTTGATGATAATTAGACTCTAACAGACCATATTTAGGAAGGTGTTCTATTGAGAGACTGAGAGAGTAGTTGGAAGATATATGCTAGATCTTTGGAGAAGTTAGATTGAATAGTAGTTGCTACGTTATGTTTTGATGTCTGATACATTGCAATATAGAAGATTTATCTTGATATATAATTTGCTAAGTTAATTGAAGATACCGTGGAACACAACACTTAAGTAAGGGCCACTTGAGATACTATTGATTCCACATAAGAGTAGTTAGTTAGATTATGCATTGAAGTTCTGAATTTTGATTCCCAGTTTACATTGTAGTTCATTGTCATCTTAAGATTTCCAATGTAGTGCCCCTCATGATACTGCCCTTTTTGTTCTATGTGGATATTGTTTACGTTTGTTGTAGACTCAAGATTACATTGGTGATTGTTTTTCCTATTTGAGCTTATGTGTCTTGCTTGGATACACATGATAGTGTTTTATGATGCTGATAATATAATGATGCATGGTACCATCTTTCCTGATTATGCTATATTGTGTGACTATGTAAATTGTTTAATACTCATTTCATGCTATGTAGGATGTTGTGCTGATGTTTGAGTTTTGGGTGAGGGGGACGGTGTTGCATCGCTCATACGTGAGCGCCCTGCCACACCACAATTCTCTCTCACAATGTGTTTGACATTAGATATATATGTTGTTCCAACACTTGTTTTTATGCAGGACTGCAGGTACCTGGCACCCACTCCACCTACACCGTCAGGTCTGAGCATGCCCAATATACCCAATGGTTATGACATGGTTTAAGGATTTGACAAGGAAGTGTCCATGTCTGTGTCTGTCATCCGTCAGTAGTTCATCCCGTTATGGTATTGTACTGTTTTATGTTGATCATTTCAAGTCATAAATATTGATGTGTTTACTGTGTTGTCTGGATGTGTATCATTATTGGCAATTGATGTGTTTCTAGTATCAGGCATAGTCATTCCTATGTTCATTTGGTCCTTGTTTTGAGTTTCATAGTTTATTTTTATAATATGAATTTAATTATAGTAATAGATTAAATTATTAAATTATTAAGGGAATCTTAATAATTAAAAATATTGAATTAATGTTAAGATTATAATTATATTAAAATGCAAATGAAATACAAATTTGTATTTTAAATAATGGATATTTGAAGTTTAAAGTTTAAATTTAAATCATTTGATAAAATTTAAATTTAATTTAAACTATTTTAAGGGATGCAATGAAATATCAATCTTAAGTAAAGTTCGAACAAAATAAAATAATAAATAATAATTATGTGTATACATATGGATATTTAAATAATTGAAAAATTCACCCTCCGTAAGAGATTTATTTTATTTTATTTATTTCGGGAGTTAATTAAGTATGATGTGGCATCTGTTAAAATAGCAATTAAAAAAAAGGGGGGGGTGGATAAAAATGTTTCATAACGCAAACAAGATTGGAGAGGTAGATTTCTTGATTTACTAAATTCCTCCAAGTGTTAAACAAGGTAAATAATAGGTGTCGAGTGTAAAATTGAAAACTGTGTTGATGGACACCTGTATCTTGCTTACCGAGGTTTGTAAGTTTATTTTCTTAATTTATCTGGAGGAAAGAGGGAGAAGAAAAGACGGGAAAACAGAGAGGCAAGAGAAATTTTACAGAGAGAAGAGAAATTTTACAGAGAGAAGATTATGTCACGACTGTCAAATCCAGGTTAGTAAATTAGAGTTTTAATTGTTGAATTCCATATTTTTAAACTTTAAAAGTTTAACTTCTTAATGCAATTTTTTTTTACCACTGAATTAACCCTGCCTAGATTTCAAGGGGTTTTCTTCTTTCACCGTAAAATAAATTTTGCTACTTCTGACTTGGCTGCATGTGACCAGATAATGATAAAAAGTATTTCTCCCAATCCTTTTATTTGTCAATAAATATGAATGTTTGGAGTTAAAGATTCATTAGGGGATTTCACCGAGATAGAATTGATAATCTTTTCTTACTCCATTGTCCAATCATTTTCAAGCGCAACATACCAGAAGCAAAATAGGAGGAAGTTAAAGGTTCCAAATAACCATCGCCCGGTTTATTGACAATCTTTATCGCCAGTTGCAACTTACCCGAAAGGAATAAATGCGGCCCGAGAGCCTGTTTTCAATTTTAAAACCCTTGTTGATGGTGGCAAACCATTTTTATTTAGCACCCGGTGTGGCGTTTGAGGTATTTTCTCTGATGATTATGTAATCGTACGCAATGGTTTTCGATGCGTGCTGTTCGTGGCGAGAGATGAGATGTTTATGGGCTTAAACAATCTCTTTGGTTTCAAATTGATGATCACGTCTGGCGGCAACATGACTTATGATTGGTTGGCAGAGGTTTTAAGAAAATAATCTCTCTGGCTGCTTTAAATTGCCAACTGTCCACGGCCATAACCGCCGGTACGAGGAGACACATCGTAAAGTAGCTTGACCTCTACTGTTTCGCCAGCGGTGTCCACATATGATGCGTGAAAAGTTAAATGTTCTTGAAGTTTTAAAATAGTCTATGTTATGCATGCTCGCTGATACCGACGTAGCTATGGAAGTTGCAAAGTTTTAACCTGATATTTGTATTCCTTGAGATGCCTGTTTTCTTCCATTGAACTCAGCCTTAGCATCTTTTGTTTTATTTGCATTTTCTCTTTATCATCATCGTCGATATATGAGTATGCAACATTAGTGCATACGCTGGAGCTAACCCTAGTTTCTTTTTCTGGCCCTTAATCTTTAGCAACCTCTGTGTCAGCAGGGAACAATGAATAAATCTGTGTTTTGGAGTTACCTGTCTGCAACTACAAAATTTTGAAACCCAAGTGTTTTTTTTTTAAAACGTCTTCTTCGTACTTATCCTGCAACCATTGCATTTCTGGAGATCACAATTCTTTTAGGAATTATGCCAGTAGTTAATGCCCTTCTCCATGCTACGCATATTGTCTACCAAACTAGTTTTGTTTTTACCGTGAAGATATTCCTTTTTTTATCCTCCTTTCCATATTTAATGGAAATCGTTCTTTTCTTTAAGAAAACCATGCGTTTACTTTATAGTTCTTAAAAGGGACAGAGTAAAGGAAAGAGGAGAATTTAATAAAAGGCAGTTTATCAAATTAATAGTTAAGGGGATTTAAGGAGGAAATTAAGTATATTTAAAAGTATTTTATTAAATAGAATTTTAAGAGTAAGGGGAGGAACTTAATATATATATTTGTTATATATAATGTTTATGTTGATATAAATGTATATCTGTTAAAATATCACTCATATACCTGTATATAGGTGTATGTTTATTTCTGTGTATGAAAATATAATTACGGAACCTTGATTTAATTTTTTTTTATAATGGAAGTATTGATAGGCAAATAATCAGGTAATATAACTTGGTAATTTTATTTTTATTTTTTTTCTGGATGAGCCAGTAAAGAATTTCTATAGCAAGATTTAATCCCTTATACTCATTTAAGTTATTTATATTAATATTCAACATAGATAAATGAATTTATTAGCTTATATTGGAAAAAGAATGTTACCCTATCACATCCTTGGTTAAATTGAATTTGTCAATTGCTGAATATTAATATTCATATTGATAATTTTAAATTTTGATTTAAAGATAAACATATGATCATTTGAGTTTAATAGGTAGTTATTATTCACTATTAAGGTAAATTACAAAATTCACTTTCTTGCAATTCTCAAGGTAAATTATTATCATGAATTTTCATCTATTGGGTTGTATCTTTATCTCAAATTTCTTTAGATTAAAGTGCTAGTAGGAAACTGAATATCAGATTAATTTTATCCATTGAATATAAATATTATTTAATGTGAAGTAGGTTGTATGAATTATCCTGTTTAAATGGTAAAATCTGTCTTTCTTTAAATTAAAATTTTACTCATAGTTTATGTATATACATTTAAATCTGTGTAGAGTTAATTAATTCATGAATTTATAATATCATGTAATAAATGCATTTTTTTTTTACTAAGTTAGGTTATTTGTATTTATGGATATGGCAGGCAGTTTAAATGTATGTCGTGAATATTGGGCTAGTGCATTTAAAATTAGTTTTATTTGCAGGTTATCTAAAGTTAAAATTGTTTACAAATTCTTTTACTAATAGATTTAGCTGAAACTTATTTGTTTAAAATAAATATGTTGCATCTGAATTAAATTTATTATTAAATTAAAATTATTTTAAATTAAAATAAATTTGATAGCTCTCATATGTAGAGTTCATAGTGCGTATTTAATTAAAGGGCTTTATGGTGGAAATAAATTTAATTATAGTTAATTAATTAATTATTCTCTACATTATCTTTAGTAGAATTGAATTGTGTATACGCTTAAGGGAATGGACACTTATAGTTTATCTTGAACATGTTAGATAGTTATTTATTTACCCTTAGTACTCTTTGGAATTGATTCTTTATGCATACTAGTGATTCCTTGTTGTTCATATTTCCCTCTTGTTTTATTTTACTTTTTGGGTAATTTTATGTCTAGATATATTTTGGATATGATGGGAACCCAAATGTTTAAGTTACTTCCTTTTGATAGCCATGGGTGATATGTTGTTAGACTTCCAAAGGCGATGGGAACCTTTTATGTGTGTTGAATATTCTCGTGAATGGACCTTTGGATTCCATTGATTGTGATTTTTTTTTGAGCTCGTGGGTGTACCTTGTTCCATGATTTCCTTGCATTTTGGTGGTGATTATGAGCGAGATGGTACATGCCTCGCATGTGTTTTCATTTTATGGCTTTTATGTTTGGTACACCCCTTGTAGTTGTGAGCTTTGTTGTGGAACTGTTGGGGAGGGTGGCTCTTCATGGGGGCCGGCGCACAAAGGGGCTGTTAGGGTAACCCATGGAAGAGTTTCCTAAACAAGTGATAATATAATTAATAAACTAGTGGGTTTGGGTAGCTAAAACATTAAACAAAATTAATGATGTGCCTCACCCATACCGTTAGTGCTTTCACAGACTAAGGATGGGATGAGAAGACCTAGTTGGTAAGATCACTTCCTTGTCCTCACGAAAGGTTAGTGGTCCCGCATGAGTCACCCTATGGAGCGGTGCCTTGAGATAGGCTGCCTGGATAACCATAGATGGAGGCGGTACCTTGTGATAGGTTGCCTGGATAATCCATGTAAGGCCATGCGATGACACTCTCCCACAGTATCCGTTTACTCTTCCTTGCTTGGTAGCCTCTGGAAGTGTTGATGTACTTATTGATGTACTTATTGATGTACCTTTCAATGTACTTTTGATGTACTTGTTGATGTACTTATTGATGTACTTATTGATGTACTTGTTTATGTCCTTTTGATGTACTTATTGATGATTGTTCTATGTCAGTGTTGATGTTAGTCTTGTTTACTTGATCTTGTTGGATGTGGACCCTTTCTTGTCATTTCCTAGCACGGGGGGTGGACCTTCAGGTCCACATGGTTGGGTGGAATGTGCTATGCACCCATTGGATTCCCAGGATGTGTTCGTGAGATAGATGCGAATGCAAAATTCCAGAGTTTTGCTTGGATGAAGAATTTCCTTCCTTTTGTACCATAAACCTCATTTATGTACTCAATGTATTCTTCCTGATGATATAAGGGAAGCTCTATTGAATGTTACATTGTATCTTTGATGTGTTGTATCTGTGGAAATATGCTCCACAATTGTAACATGAAACTATGAATTGAATCACAATAAAATTTTGTATCTCTCTTATAATTATGGATGAATGTATGTTATCCTTATGTTTCTCTTCACTTTCATTTGGATAAAAGTTTAGTGTTTGTAATGACCATTCCATGTACCCCAGAGGATGTAGATAACTTTGCAAGTGCATAATTTCTTTTCATGTTAAGATTGTACATTTCCATCTTATACAATGTTTCACTTTCAAACAAAACAAAACAAAAAGTGCAGGTTTTGTTGTCCCTTGGGTTAACACGATAAGCATTACATGCACCCAACTTGCTCTAGTTCACAAGCTGCCACTGTGAATTGTTACTTGTAGCAATAAATTGTCCTTATCTCTAATATAGAAATCAACATGCCATTGTGATACTACTATTGCAAAATATCTATCTTGGTAGATAGCTCATGATAACCCCCAACCTTTTTGTTGCTCACTTGTACCAACTCTATGGTACTCTCATAAGTGTTCATGCATCTAACATGAAGGCTCTTGACTATCATGAGATTTGGCACTGCCAAATTCATACTAGAAGGTTGTCTCATTACCCCTTTAAATGCCTCTTGAGACACTGACAATATTGTAACCTTTTCATAGTTCTCATTGAATATAAGATTATCTTTTAATGTTTGCATGATCATTGTCTTTTACATGAATCTTTACCCCTTGATAGTCACTTGTAGGTTTTCTTCATGCATAGTTGGAAGCTCTTTTACAAACTATCCTTTCAATCCTCATTGTCATACATCCTCATTTGCAAACATATTCACTCAAGTTTGAGGAGTGCTTCTAGCATGGTCATACTTGTTTTGGAAACACTGTCATTTCCATGATTCCATTTGATTAGGACCTTCACTTTGAGTTTCTAGGTTAGATTGAAAATATCCAATCTCTTCACACTCTTCTCACTATATTGTTTCAAATGTCCCAATGTCTTCTACTTATGGATCTCATTGTAACCCTATCATCAATGGGTCTTTAAGTGTTGCTTAGCCTCAAATGACTATCACTTTCTTTTGAGAAGGTCCTCTTATTCTTGTACAATCATATCACTATCATAATCATTCCTTGTGGGTGAAACCATGATATGAAGGATTATTACAAACAACAAAGAGAGGACCTGCAAAGAAAAAATACAGTTTTTAGTACTCGATCAATGATTTTTTTAAGTTTTCCTAGTTAGACCATAATGAAAAATCTATAGAACATTATCAATAAAAAACTAACAATTGTTGGAATTGATAGACAAGATCATAAAAAAATATCTACTAAATAAATCTTACAAAAGATCTCTCATAGCTTAATAGGATATTCACAAAATGGATTTGTTGAAAGGGCTTTCAAAACTTTCAAGAAAATGCAATTAGCAGTTCTATAGCCAAATTCTACAACCTTTGCCAGCATCCTACCAACTTGTGAAAAAATGGGAGCTTAGCAATAGGGTATATAAATCCATCAAAGCATAAAGGATAGATTTTTTAGATGTTGTAGTGGCAACTTCCCTAGTAGACATGTATGCAAAATGTGGAAACAGAAAAAGAAAGTGAACTATTTGAAAAAAATCCTCAATGAAATGTGGTCTCATGGAATGCAATGATTGCGGGATATGCACAAAATGGATTTTTTGAAAAGGCTTTAGAAACTTTCAACAAAATGCAATTTGCAAGTGTAAAGCCAAATTCGACAACCTTTGCTAGCATCCTCCCTAGTTGTGCCAAAATGGGAGCTTTGGAATAGGGTATGGACATTGATCCCACACACTTGCTAGCCTCTCCAGTCATCGTCGCGGGGTGGTAGAAAATTAGGGAAGATATCTATTGGGTATTTAATTTGGTGTGATATTTGCCTCACCTACTTATCTCCTATGAAGGAAATTTTGTGTGATTGTAGTCTAGGCTCCCCCGAAGCCCTGTAAGGAGCTAGGGCATGAGGGTGTGGGATGGTGGGCTCTCCCCACATCCCTATGAAGGAAATTTTTAATGTGCATGGGAATGTGGGGATGATGCTTTGTTAGATGTTGTAGTTTCCACTACCTTGGTAGACATGTATGCAAAATGTGTAAGCATTGACAAGGCATGTGATCTATTTTGCAAAATGCCTCAAAGAAAGGTCATCTCATGGAATGAAATGATTGTAGGATATGCACAAAATCAATTTTTTGAAAAGGCTTTAGAAACTTTCAAGAAAATACAATTAGCAAGTGTAAAGTAAAATTTGATTGGGATGCTTTAATAATGATACAAATTTTATTCTTTGGTCTATTATTTTATTCTCATATATAGTTGAAATGTTTGTATTTACTAGATGCTTAGTACCTTTATTCTCCATAGTCCCCAACTTGCAACAAATTGCACTACATCAAATATTATTGGATGCATCTTATATGAATTAAATTATTAATTTGGGTAACCTTCTTAAACTATTACTTCAGTCAAGACAACACCATCTATATTAGCATCAACACCTTCAATAGAGTAATTGGTAAAAGATGAATATACTTGGAAAATATGATAGTAAGAAGACACTATTTAAGACCAACATCAAATATCAACAATACAAAAACAATAACTATGTATTGTGGGAGTCAAAATGAAGTACTTACACAACAACCAAAAATCCACTGTTAGCATCATTTAGGTTTTTTAGGTCTCAAAAACGTAGGTTTTGAACCTTAAGAGGGTGCTAGTCTCTTAGTACATTTTTGGATAACGAACAGGGTGAATATGATTGCTAAGCCAATGCTCTTTAGGCTCTGCTAAACTAGGGCGAGTGTACCTAAATGATAAGGTATATTTGAAGGTTATAAATGTTATTTTTAATATAGGAAATCTATTCACAATGGAACGTTGGAGTGAAATAGATGAAAATCTAATGATTAATTCCTATTGTATATGTTTTGAGAATCAAGTCTATAATTGGAGTTTGTATAAAATGTACTAAATTGGACTAGTTCCTAATACAATTGGGTGAATGGATTTGAGGGGTGGATGATAATGATGGAGATAGATATGTAAGATAGGTAGATCTACTCCTCATCTTAACTCTAACTTGTTGGGCACTTTGGATGTTTGTACCATGTACAAACATGAAGGTTTGTCAGCTACTATACTCTTCTTTATGAATCCCAATGTTATTCTCCCAAATCACAGTGATATCATGAAAGGATTTTTAATTCTTAACTTGAGGGAAACCAATCAGAATAACTAGTTTAAAAGGATTTTAATCCCTGGTAGGAACCGATTAAAATGAATTATCTAAAAGGGGTTTAATTCACCCCAGCAAAAACCTAGTCAAGAAAACAACACAGCAATAACAAATGTGTCTTGAATTTTTTTATAAATTTGAATAACTTAAGAGAACCACTTTAGACACAACACAACAACATGTAAGAATGAATATCAACAAAACAGTTGAACACTAGAAATAGATCACCTATTATAAATAGTCTTCTCCATTATATTGCTTCAAATGATATACATTAATAGAAGAAGTTTCAAAGATATGGAAATGGATGAATGGAATGTGCTATACTAATGTAATCGATCTACTACTAATGATGATGATGATAATGAATGATCCTCAAAACTGGGCCTTGGATTCCCTTTTTATATGGGAAGCAACAAGCTACAAGCCCGTTCACAAAAAGTTACATCATTTGATAACTAAGAACTTGATTAACGTAAACATAAACTTTAGTAATTTTTCAATGGATGCACTATGATCCATTAGCCTCTAGCAAGCACTTGTGATCATCTAATACCTATTCAAGGCTCATTCTCCATGAAAATGCATCCACAACTGCCAAAGTTTGGTACCCTATCACTCCCTACTTGACCCATGCAAAGAATAAATTATTTTTTTACACATGCTAATATATCCTATCTTCGCATAAGTTTCTTCATTTTTTATGATATCTTTCATTGCATATTCAAGTTCAGAGATTCATCCTAGCTACGCATGTCTTTTCTTGACCACTTTATCTTCATCATTAATTTCATCAAGAGCTATTGGAAAATACTAGGCTATCTCATCCTTCCACACATCCTAGTCTTTTAAGTTTGTTTCCTCAAAGAAATTTGCTAGAGCCATACTTAGTGATTGACTAAAGTCACTCAATTATCATGTCAGTATGTTATGGAAACTATCATGTGTGTTCATAATCTCTTGATGTTCTTGAAGTATACTCTTGTTATCAACTTTCTTCTCCTTTATATGTAATTCCACCTTCATTCTATCACATAACGTATTATGTTCTTGAAAAGTTGCATATGTTTTGTCATGGATATCCCATACTTTTTCAGCAAGTCTAATCATATCATAAAACCTCTTGCACACCATTTTTGATGTCATTTCAAATATATTAGTTTCTAGTTTTCTCTTCAATTCCTCTTGCCCTTTCTAAATCATTTCATATTTGTGCTTCTAATAGGTAGTTCAAACATTGCTTCGAGTAGATTTCTTTCTCATTCAATTAGTGGTGAGTAAGGTACTAAGGAGGAAGGAAATCTATCTCTGTAATTGATCACATCTTGCTTCAACATCCCATTCTCCTTAGTCAACCCCTTATTATCTCTAACTAGCTTATGATTTTGAGCCTTGGTAAACTTGGCCACATTCACATTTATATCAACAGTCTCAATAGGGTCTATATCCCCTACTCTCTATACTAGAAGGTGACAAAATATCTAATTATGATTATTGATAAGGGAAGGCCTCTTTCCTGGTGGTTAAAGTTCCCAAATCAGTAGGGTAGTGTTATTAGGGTTATACCCTGATCCAGGGTATATCTTATCACTGGCCTCATCTATCAATTGCAAGGCCTTATTTTCTATTTTCAAGAAGCTATCAAACACTATGGTAGAGTTGATGTCCCACCCTAGAACAAGCATGACCCCGACTTCTTATAGTAGTGTTGTTCCTCTTTCAGGAGCCATATTATCCATTTCTCTATCAACCTCATACTAGAGTTCTTTCAAGGAATCCAATTCTTGCTCAGTGTTGGTTCCTTTTAGCTTTTCTCTGACCATTCTTCCTTTGTACTCATAGATTAAGGTTTTAAACTCGGGGTTTCAAAATAATGTATCATCTGCAATGAACTCCTGGCTAGCATGATGTCTCACATCATAAGACAATTCATTAGAAGCCTCAAAGGTGATCACATTCCTCTTTGGTAGCACTTCATATTGGGGAACAATGGGAATATTGATCTGTGTAACCTTGTTCTCTTCATCAATGTCATCTTCAATAATAATAGGAGTGTTAGCTAAAAATCTCACTTATGGAGTAGGTTGTGGTGATAAATGACTTAAAGATACTACGTTCTCATCCTATTTCCAAGAACTAGTATTTCTTCTTCTTTCAAAAGCTATGAGAGTTACATGTTTAGTCAATTCTTCTTCATGTAGGATCAATTGCTCAATCCTTTCCATAGGATCTTGTATTTCATGAAAAGCATCTACATTTAATGGATTATTGTTTCTTGTCCAATCCTTGGCCATAACTATTCTTTTGTAAACAACCCTCCTCATCATTACTTGAGTTTCATCACAATTCCTAATAACGTCATCCACAAAGAATTCATGTTCATATCCTTTCAGTCTCTATGAGATCTTGGCATCATAAATAAAGTGTTTTGGGTCAAATTTCTCCCTCTTGTTTCCCAATGGAAAGCCATAATCATATATTTTTTTGCCAATTGATTCACACCCTAAATCAGCAATGATGGTAAAGTCACCAAAACATAGAGTAGAAGTCATGGAATTTTTTCTTCCATAGATTTTGAGGTGCATGAAGGCTGAATAGGCTAGATTCCTTACAATCTCAAGGTATGCAACCCTATTTGGAATAGTCTTAAGTAGTAAAAATGGAGTTGCCTCAAACCCATATACTGTGATTATAGTACAATCCTCAAATGCATACCAATCCCCCCAATTATGGTTTACCTTTCCCTCAAGGTTTTTCTCCTATGGCATGAGGAATATCTATATCTTTGAGGAGAAACTATAATCACAATTATGGCCAAGAAACTTATACAAAGGTTTGACAATATATTATTCAAAATATAAATAGTGGGACCTCCCACATCTACTATCCCATATGGATGTCCACATTTGAACTGGTCTATAGTTCTCATCACTATCCAACTATTTGATTCTTAACTCCTCTCCCCACATTCCCATTGATTGTCCATCATATAATATAATTTGCATGAGTAGAGAATAGTGCTTGAAGCTGATGGCATCATTGTTAATCTTAATGGCAATAAGAGAAGTATTAGCGACCTCAGACAAATATTCTGCATAATCATAGGACCTAACATCTTTTCTTTGGATATCTATGGCTAGAACCATGGGAGCTATAGTCATCTTAGTAGGAGCATCAATTCCTAGGACTTGACAAGCTGAATAGTAGGTGTATTGGCAGTATTCTTCAAATGAATCCATAGGAAATGGGGGTCTTTCATCACTATAGAATCTTCTAAGTTGGTTTCTTGGGACCTTGGGTTTGTGTAAAGGTAATTTACACCTTTTATAACTTGTATCCATTCTCTTATACTCTTCTAACATATTACTTATCCTCAATTATGTTTTCATGGATATGTCAAGGTGGAAAACCATGCAGATATAATCTCGTGTTATGATAATAAATTCTGAATCATCGTGGGAATAAATTTCCCTCATTTTAGGGTTGTAGTTTTTAGCTAGTGCCTTAACCAGTTCCACTTTGACAAACACATTAGGCATCACAAGCTTTTCCAAATTCATGTTTCATGGAATTGAGAGAGGTCTATGTTTGTACTTCTTTTTGTAATGATATATAAATAGATCAGAGCCCCTCTGCAGAGTCCAGATATCTCCAAGATTTTTATGCTTATCTTCCAATATTTCACATGAAGGATTTAATTGAGTTGTTCTCCTAGATATTAGTCTAGACCCAGAACACTAATCTATTAAGTCTTGGTCTAATGGTTTGGCCTCTATTTTTTTCCTCTTTACTTTTGGTTTTTCTTGTGTTTTATCAATCTCAAAAACCCTACTTGCATAGTACTTCAAGCAATTTTTTATAAAACACGTTCAACTGAGTCAAGAGAACTTACTTGAATGTTGTGGTTCCTAAGCTTCTTGCTATTTTCCAATTTTGCCTCCTCAATTTTCAACCACAACTATAGTGCTTTCAATTTCTCAAGAGTCAGATATGTCAATATTTGGCTCACTTGAAGTAGCTCCTGTTCATAAATGGCGCTTGTGCCACCTTTCTAATAAACAACAATATTAATGGTAGTTTTCTCTTCGATGAATTCATTAGTCATGTCAATCAGGTGAGACATTATTCCATAATGTTGAAGAGACCTTAATTACATTGTCAAGGATGTCCTCTTCTTTCTTCAATGTGTCTTTGATCCCTTTTCAAAATGCTGAAGAGACATTTGAATTTCTCTCTTCGATCCCACAAAGTCTCCTTAATGGTGCACTTCAAGTTCTACCTTCCTTGAACTTTTGATATTTGAATGTCGATGGGACTGGTGAACATTTCTCTCTGATAAGATTATGTCTCCTTGACATATCCATGTTCCTCCTTTCAACAATGTTTCTTCATATGACCTTCTTTTTGTCTTTAAAATGTTGAAGAGACACATGGTTATCTATATTCAATGTCCCTTAGTCTCATCAACAATATGTGCTTGTAGTTGTGTTCCCATTGTTAGAAAGATGAAGATACTTTTATAAATGTTTTTTTGATGCTCTTATCTATCTTTGACATATTTCTCTCGCTTGTTCTCATGGTGTCGATGAGACTTCTTCATTTCTCACTCTCACACACTGATGTCTCTTCGATATTTCCACTTTACTTGTCTTACTAGGTTCTACTAGTACTCTTCCTTTTATTTTATAATAATATCATGTCTGAGAGATTTTTTTCTATTTCCTGAATGCAAAGGAATCTTGTATCCTTAGAGTATCGATGTTATTATGTCTTTTTAGATAGACAAGTTAACTTTTATCTTATAAGCATCTAGGTCCCTTTGACATATTTCTATCTAGGTTCTCGAAGAGAAATTTCAGTATGTCTCCATGAAGGATGAGGGTCTCATTGAAATTTTCATCATAATTTTATTGATATTGTCGAGGAGACTATGGTGAAGCTTTCTTCGATATGGCTTTGTCTTGGTGACATACCTTGTGCTAGCGAGGAAGTGCTTTAAGGAGGGAATTTAGTTCAAGGTGATAATCAAAGGCTTTATTTTATGAGCTATGTACAAAAATTTATGTTTAATGTCAAATACAGTAGAAGATCAAGGGAAATGAGGGTTTATGATGGAAATGGAATGATAAGTAAGAATGGAACCATTTGAAAACCAAGGTGGATTTTTTAGCTCCAACAGGTTAAATGGTTCAATGTGGTTAAATGGGATGGAGGAGGGATGGGAACCTTAAACTACTATGCATGGAATATTATAATTTAAGCAAAAAAGTGTTTCAAGAATTGTCCATGCATTGACAATTCCTAATCTTCTCCTGTCATATTTTGAAGGTAGTAAGAATCTTCGCCACCCTTTCCAGTAATAAAAAATGGTCTTGTCCAAAGGGCTTCAAATTTTCCATGTTTCCCTTTGTCTTGGAATCTCTCATTCCATAATATAACCATATCATTTACTCCAAACTTGATTTCTTTTTCCTTTTTTGTCAAAGTACTTCATTTATGACTGCTTTTTTTTTTACACTCCTGGGCCAAGCTTCTAATCTTATCCAATTATACCAACTGCTCCATTCTATCTTCTATGGTTTTAGGGACATACAAGTCTTCTTGGAGCATAAACTTATATACTGGTAAAAGGTTATGTATGGTCATCCTTGCTTGTGTCCCATAAACCAATTCAAAAGGTGATTTTCCAATTGACTTCTTCATTGTGATTCTATCTACCCAGAATGCCAGCCTCAATTTGGAATCCCAATCCTTTTTATTTTTTTCTAGCATCCTTTCAATTATCTTTAGGATACTCTTGTTGCTTGATTCAACTTTCCCATTTTCTTGTGGATGATATGGAGATGCATATGAAATTTGTATTCCATATGTCTCACAAAACCCTTTAAACTCTTCTAATTTGAAGCACATACCATTATCTATAATTATCCTTATAGGTGTTCCAAATCTAGTGATAATATTCTCCATTAGAATGTTTATCACAACCTTACTAGTGGCTTGATTTGTAGTGATGACTTCTATCCATTTTCTAAAATAGTCAGTTTTCATTAGAATCCATTTATATCCTCTACTAGATTTCTCTGGTATTTCTTCAATGAAATCAATCCCCCGTTGATGAAATAGAGCTTCAACTTGCAATTGTCTAAGTGGTAGTGCTCCTTGATACTTCATTTTTCAAGAAAATATTTGACAAACCTAACACTTTTGTACATATGTAAAAGAGTCATTGAAAACCTTGGGCTAGTAGTATCTAGCTCTTAGGATCTTGTGGGTAGTGGTATTGGCCAAAAAATGTCCTCCACAAACTCCCCCATGCATCTCCTTCAACACATGGTTTTCTTCTGATTCATCTAAGCACAAAAAAAACACTCTATCTCTTTTCTTCCTTACAAAGTCTCCATCCATAAAGACATTCTTTGAGGCATGTAATTTTAAGGTTCTTTTTTATTTTAATTTAAGTCTTTAGAAAATTTCTAGTTTTTGAGATAATACATTTTATTAGTATACCATGGGGTGTTCTCTATGCTTACAATCATACCTTCTTCCTCCTCTATGTTATAGATTTGAGATGCCTCAAGATTGGATTTAGCCATGAGCATAGCCAACCCCTATCCTCTTACCAATTTGGTGATTTGGATTTTAATGTAAAACTCTTGAATTCTATTAATCCATCTACATCTTCTCCCTATAACTTTAGTCTATTAAAATGCATCCTTAACTATAGTATTAGGAACATATGCAATTATTTTAGCACCTACCAAATAAGATATGAAGGCCTTCACAGCTTTGAAAAGTGTATACACCTGCTTCTCTGTAATGTCATTTTTAGTTCTGCTCCTTGAAGGGATTTTATAAAGAATGATATTGGTTGCTCATATCCTTCATCATTTTTCTATAACATCATTCTTGCAATGGTGTGGTAGGATGCAAGTGAGAAAATCTGAAATAGTTTACTAAAGTCAAGCAATTTCAACATTGTGGCCTCCTTGATTTACCTTATAATATATATGAATGCATCAATTGCTTCTGATATCCAATCAATCTTGGTACCCTTCTTGAACATTTTTGAAATGGGATTGAAAATCTTAGCAAAATTTGATATAAACCTCGTTACAAATTTTATCTTCCCAAAGAAAAACTAGATGGCTTTTACCATCTTTGGTATATGATTCTTATCTATAGCATCCACTCTCTTATGATTGATTCTTACTCCATCCTTGGATACTATGTGGCCCAACAATTTTCCTTTTGTCACTATAAAATGGAACTTCTTAGGGTTTAAGGAAATACCATACTCTAGAGCTTTGAGGAAGATCTTTTCTAGATGTTCAACATAGTCTTTTGCTTTCTTAGAATATGTTGTGACATCATTTTGATATACCATCATTATTGTATTAATCATGTCATCAAAACCAATGTCCATAGCTCTCTAAAAGGTGGAACTAGAATTAGTGAGGCCAAATGGAATCCTTACATATACATATGTGCCCCAAGGTGTAGTAAACACAGTCTTATATTGTTATGATTCTTTTACTTTCACCTGGTTGTAACCCAAAAACCCATCCATCATGGACAAGAACTTGCATCCTGCTACCCTTTAGAGGATAACTTCCATGTTTGGGAGGGGATAATTGTCTTTAAGGGAAGAGACATTCAAATTTAAAAAATCTACATGTAACTTATGTCTCCATTCTTCTTCCTAGGACACGCATCAAATTGGAAACCCAAGTGGAATGTGTGATGGGTTTAATAATACCTCCTTTGAGTTTCATGAGGTCTTCATGCATCTTGGGTTCTAGAGTAGGATTTATTGGCCTTTGTTTCTATCTAAAGGGCTTTGCATCAAGCTTGAGTGGTATTTCATGTTGAAATAGATCTTCTATATATTATTTGTCATAATATGACCATGCAAAATCATGCTTCTATTTTCTCAACAATGTTATTAACATCTTTTTGATCATAGGGCTTATCGTCTTCCCAATATACACCTTTTTTGGAGCCAATTTAGTTCCAAGATTAATTTCTTCAACGTCTTCCTTTCTGACTGGTGTTTCTTCATAATTGCTTGGTAACTCCCATTGAACACCCTTTATAATGCCACTAATCCTTTAGGGATCTTATTTGTATTGAGTTGCACTACTTCTTGGCCAAAGATAGTTTGTTTACCATCCACTTCTTTAACAAATGCATTGAAATCAATTTTTTGAGCTTCATATTGATCAATGTAGTGTAAGAACTTTATCAAATTTTTGTCATCAATGAAGACCTTCCAATTATAAACGTTGTCAAGAATTGCAGGTCTACTCTTGAGTTCTACTTGTGAGATACCTGCTAAGGTAATTTGGTCCCTTTTAAAGGCCACATTTACCAAGAAGTCAACCATTAATTTTTTTGATCTATCCACCTAGTCAATGGAGAATGCATCAAAGAGATCTATAGTATCCCACACTGCATTTTTGTATTTCTTCAATATTTTTTTTTAATAGAATACTTTGACCTTACTTGTGAAACAACCAATTCTGAATCTCTAAGAATGGTTAATACTTTGATCCCATGCTTTGTGGAAATGTTTAAACCTAGCAATAATGCCTCATACTGTGCTATGTTATTTGTGCATTCAAATGTTAGCAGAAATGAGTACTTAAATGTTATACCATTTGGTGAAATGAAAATAATCCTAGCTCCATTCCCCTCTCCATTGTAGGATCCATAAAAATACATCTTCCATATTCCTTGTTAATTTTGAGAAATATCCCTAGCAATTGGATATGTGTTTAGCAATTTAGAGTTTGAATGATCAATTCTAAAGCTCCCAAGGTTTACATCATAGAAGCAATTCATTTGATTAGGGTCAAAGAGATCAATGACAATGTTTTGATCTAGGTTCTTTGTATAACTTGACCTCCCTTCCATTCATAGGTATTGTGGCATAAGATAAATCTAGCTGGACATTTCCACCTACTACTATAGTTCATTACTCGGATAGTAACATTCCATAGTAAGGGGGAGTGTCCACCATAGTGATATTTGTCCTATATTGTCGCCTTAGGATATGATGTTAATTTCAATTCTACGTCCCATATCACTCCAACTATTGAGACTGATCTATTGTCCATGGCATAGCACTTTCCATAGGTGGTGTTAACCCAAAAGCCTAATTCCTTCATGAATGCTAAAGGTTAGTCAATCATACAATCTTTTACCAATTTTTTGTTGATCACCAATGTGGTGTAAAATAGATCCACCTTGGAGGGATTTTTTTAAGGGCATCACCCAAATAAACTTCGGGTTCCTTTGTAGTTTCCTTCTCAATGGCATTAACCTCCTTGTTTTGATACTTTTATTTGTGAGATGCATTGGTAATCAATTTGAGGGCTTTGTCTCTGTACTCATCAATTTTCATCATCTTTATCTATGTTAGTGCTTGGGTAATGTTGAATGAAGGGGCAGTCATCCCTTGTTCAATCTTCTCTATTTTAGCAGCCCTTTTCCCTTCAATTTGAACTTTATTATTGTTTCATGTTTTCTTAGATTCAACATTTGCAGCCTCCTTTTGAGAAATCTTCTAAGGATTATTTTCTTCACCCTTTTGATTAAATGAGATATTCTCCTTGTTCTTTTGTTCCTTTATGAATATGCCCCTAGGTGTTCCTTGGTCTACATCTATGGGTTTACTTCTTAGGTTGTATCTATTCTTTTTTGCTTCAACCACAACTTCTACTATGATGGACCTCTTGTATTCTTCTATTTTTGTTCTTAACTAAAACTACGATGTTGTATTGTATGCATAGGCTACTTCTTGTGTATTTTCTTCTAGGTTAGAGAACACTTCTTGTTCCATATTAACATTGTTTTTTATTTCTGACATCATATTCAAATCCATCCTCAGAGGATGAGTATCCATCATTCATTTGATGGGACATCCATCTTAACATATTCATGGTGTGGCCATCTCTATCTTGTTCTTGTGACCATTAATCTTCTTAGAAATCTTGAGCCACTACATAGTGTTCTGGGGCATGAGGTCTATGACATGGTGGACATCATGGTGTAGTATCCACTACATGTGCTCCATGTTTCTTCAAAGGATCCAGAGTATCTTTCCAATTTTTCTTACCCACTAGGTATCCATCCTTCTAGGTGGTATGATAGATCATTCCATTAAATATTGGCCTTTCATTCCTATACTAGTTTTCTTGTCTATTTTGGTGACTATTAGGATTTTGTGGGATCCTAAGGTTATCTCTTTTTCCAATTATTCCATCATCTTTCGTATTGTTTTCAATGGTTATAAAAACCTTTTTTGATTTGACCAAGCTTCTAGGACATATTTTTCTAAGCTCATACCCTATTTTAGGATCAAAGGCTCTTAAATAGATGCTTAAAGCTGCTAAATAAGCTAGTTAAGATCCATGTGGTATCTTGTTGTTAATCTTGGAGAACCTTTGATTAAAGTCAAAAATAGATTCAGGAGCACATTGATGTTTTAAAATTCCTATTAACTCATGTAAGGAAAATTCAGGAGCACATTGATTCCCATATTGCTCTGAGAATTGATTTTTGAAGTCTGCTACAGAGGTAATTCAGGCATTTGGTAGGCTATTGAACCAATCCCTTGCTTTTTAAGTCAAGGACATCATGAATAGCCTCATGAGGACATCTTCCTACTCCATGCCTAAGTCTTGAATGAAAGCATCAAAGTTTCTTACATATTCCTCTGTTGTAGTTGCATTGTTCCCTATGAATTTGGGGATGATATTTCTCAAGTTGGTATCAATGGGATATGGGTATATTGGATATCCAATCAGGTCAAATTATCTTTTCATACTTGTAGGATTTTGTGGATAAGGATTTTGAGGTGTTGGATTGGGGTAATATTGGAATCCATGTTGAGGTTGGTGTACATTTTGTTGGATGTTCTAGTGAGGATATACATTTTGTTATTGCATAAGATGCTAATAGTGTGGAGCTTGTTCTTTTCTTGGTGGTGGGTGGGATTTTGGAATGTTGCTAGTGTTTTGTGATTGTGAATTTAGTGGGGGCACATTATGTTGCATTTGTTGATTTGATTTCCCAGTTGTGTTGTGAGATGCTTTTGAAGTAGTTGCGACACCTATATTCTAAGATGACCCATGCAGATTGATATTACTCCCTTGCTTATGGGGAGGGACATATTTTGGTGGCTTTGATGGATGAATATTCATCTAGGATAGTTGTTGGTGCAACTCTTTACTTTATTTTATCAGTTGTTTCCGCCTCATAGCTTCCTCCCTCTTTCTTTCCACATGCTCTTCTAATTCTTTAGTGGTAATTTCGTCATAATTCTCATCAGGTGTAGAGTGATCCATGAATCCATATTGGGTCTCTTCTCCTTACTATGATAAAAACCTCTAGTCATACTCATTTTTTCTTTGAATTCATTCTTTCTCTACACGTCCAAGGAATTCATTCTCCTAGTGAGGATCTTGCTTGAAATTGAGAATGTTGTCAGTTAGATTATTTCATTCAAGTGGCATTGAATGGTGTCCTTCATCAATGTGAAAAGGACTATTATGCATTATGAAGGGTTGATTTGAGGGATTCCCCTTATCTCCACACATGCCATCTGATTGATTAGATTCCACATCATTCCTATTTTTTTGTTCTTTGAAGGGGGGATCCATGCTTTTCTATCCACTTGCCATTTTTCCTTTTTGGTCTTTCTTGGTGCAGAGATCTATCTCAAAAACATAGGTTTTGAACCTTAAGGGGGTGCCAGTCTCTTAGAAAAATTTTGGCTAATGAATGGGGAAAATATGATTGATAACCCCTTGCTCTTTATACTTTGCTAAACCGGGGCGAGTGTCCTTGAATGATAAGGTAGATTTGAAGGATATAAGTACAATTTTTAATATAGGAAATCTATTCACAATGGCATGTGGGAGTGAAATAGATGCAAGGCTAATGCTTAATTCCTATTGTAGATGTTTTGAGAATCAAGTGTATAATTGCAATTTGTATAAAATGTTCTAAGTTGGACTAGTGGCTTATACTATTGGGTGAATGGAGTCGAGAGGTAGATGATAATGATGGGGATAGATATGTAAGATAGGTAGATCTACTCCCCATCTTAACTCTAACTTGTTGGGAACTTTCAATGTTTGTACCTTGTACAAACATGTAGGTTTGTTAGCTACGATACTCTTCTTTATGAATCTAGGTGTTATTCTCCCAAATCACTGTGATATCATGAAAGGATTTTTAATTCTTAACTTGAGGAAAACCATTCAGAATAACTAGTTTAAAAGGATTTTAATCCCTATTAGGAACCAATTAAAATGAATTATCTGAAAGGAGTTTAATTCACCCTAGCCAAAACCTAGTCAAGAAAACCACACAACAATAACAAATGTGTGTTGACAAATTGTATAAATTCGAATAACTTAAGAGAACCACTTTGGAGATAACACAACATGTAAGAATGAATATCAACACAACAATTAAAAACTTGAAATAAATAATCTATTATAAATAGTCTTCTCCATTATATTGCTTCAAATGATATACATTCATAGCAGAAGTTTTTGAGATATGGAAATGGATGATTGGAATGTGCTATACTAATGTAATATATCTACTAATATTGATGACAATGATAATGAATGATCCTCAAAACTGGGCCTTGGTTTCAATTTTTATATGGGAAGCAACAAGCTAGAGGCTCGTTCACAAAAGGTTACATCATTTGATAACTAAGAACTTGATTAACATAAACATAACTTTAGTATTTTTTCAATGGATGCACCATGATCTATTAGTCTCCAACAAGTTCCTATGATCATCAAAGACTTTTTCAAGGCTCATGCTCCATGATAATGCACTCATCATGACTATAAAACTTTGGTACCCTATCACTCCCTACTTGACCCATGTAATGAGTAAATTAATTTTTGACACATGCTCGATATATCATATCTTTGCATAAGTGTTTCCATGTTTTATGATATCTTTAATTGCATATTCAAATTTAAATATTCATCGTAGTTGCACATGTGTTTTCTTGAGAAATTTATCTTCATTGTTAATTTCATCAAGAGCTATTGGTAGAAATTGGGCTATATCATCCTTCCACACATCCTGGTCTTTTAAGTTTGTTTCCTCAAAGAAATTCGGTAGATCCATACTTAGTGACTTATTGAATTCACACAATTCTTATGTTAGTATGTTATGGAAGCTATCATGTGTGTTCATAAGCTCTTGATGTTATTGAAGTATACTCTTGTTATCAACTTTATTTTCCTTTATCTGTAATTCCACCTCCTTAATTCTATCACATAACCTATTATGTTCTTGAAAAGATGCATATGTTTTGTCATGGATATCCCAAAATTTTCCAACAAGTTTAATTATATCATGAAATCTGTTACACATCAGTTGTGATGCCATTTGAAATATAGTATTTTTTAGTTTTTCTTCAATTCATCTTTCCCTTTCTGAATCATTTCATATTTGTGCTTGCAATAGGTAGTCTTAGACATTGCTTCAAGCACCTTTCTTTCACATTCAATCAGTGGTGACTAAGGTCATGAGGAGGAAGGAAATCTATCTCTGTAATTGATCACATTTTTCTTCAACCTCTCATTCTCCTCAATAAACCCCTTATTATCTCTAACTAACTTCTATATATGAGCCTTGGTAAACTTAGCCACATTCACATTTAGATCAGCAACCTCAATAGGGTTTGTATCCCCTACTCCTTGTACTAGAAGGTAACCAAATATTTAATTATGATTATTGATAGGGGAAGGCCTCTTTCTTGGTGGGTAAAGTGCCCAAATTTGTAGGGTAGTGTTATTAGGGATATACCCTAATCTAGTGTATATCTTATCACTAGCCTCATCTGTCAATTGCAAGGCCTTATTTTCTCTTTTCATGAAACTATCAAACATAATGACAGAGATGATTTCCCACCCTGGAAGAAGCATGACCCTAACTTCTTGTAGTAGTGCTCTTCCTCTTCCAGGATTCATATTATCCATTTCTCTATCAACCTTATATTGGAGTTCTTTCAAGGCATTTGCTTCTTGCTCAAGGCGATTTCTTTTATCTTTTCTCTGATCATTCTTTCTTTGTACTCATAGATGAAGGTTTTAAACTCAGGGGTTCAAACAAATGTATCATCCACAATGAACTCCTGGCTAGGATGATGTCTCACATCATCATAAAATTCATTAGAAGCCTTAAAGGTGATCTCATTCCTCTCTTGCAACACTTCTATTGGAGAATAATGGGAACGGTGATCTATCTTACCTCATTCTCTTACTCAATTTCATCTTTGATAATAATAGGAGTGTTAGCTAAAAAGCTCACCTTTGGGGTAGGTTGTGATGATAATGACTTAAAGGTACTATGTTCTCAGTCTATTTCCTACAACCAGTATTTATTCCTCATTCAAAAGCTATGAGAGCTACATCTTTAGTCAATTCTTCTGCATGTAGGATCAATTTCTCAATCCTTTCTATAGGATCTTGTATTTCATGAAAAGCTTTTACATATAATGGATTATTGTTTCTTCTCCAAGCCTCAACCATAACTATTTTGTTGTAAGTAGCCCTCCTCATCATTACTTGAGTTTCATCACAATTCCTAATGACCATCCATGAAGAATTCATGTTCATATCCTTTTAGTCTTTGTGAGATACTAGCATCATAAATAAAGTACTTAGGGTCAAATTTCTCCCTTTTGTTTCCCAATGGCAAGCCATAATAATCTATTTATCTACCAATTGATTCAAACCCTATATCAACAATAATGGTAAAGTCATATAGAGTAGAAGGAATGAAAGTTTCCCTTCTATAGCTTTTGAGGTGCATGAAGGTTGAATAGGCCATTTTCCTTACAATCTCAAGGTATGCAACCATGTCTACCTCAATCTTAGGCAGTAAAAATGGAGCTTCCTTAAACCCATATACTTTGATCACAATACAATCCTCAAATGCATACCAATCCTGCCAATTATTGTTTACCTTTCCCTCAGGGGTTTTATCCTTTGGCATGAGGAATCTTTGTATCTTCGGGGATAAATTGTAATCAGATCCATGCCCAAGCAACTTATACAAAGGTTTGACAATATATTCTTCAAAATATAAATAGTGGGACCTCCCACATCTACTATCCCATGTGGATGTACACATCTAAACTAGTCTATAGTTCTCATCACTATCCAAATCTTTGATTCTAAACTCATCTCCCCACATTCCCATTGCTTTTCCTTCATATAATATCATATGCATGAGTAGAGAATAGTGCTTGAATTTGATGGCATCACTGTTATTCTTAATGGCGGTAAGAGAAGTATTAATGACCTTAGACAAGTATTCTACATAATCATAGGACCTAACATCCTGGCTTTGGATATCTATGGCTAGAACCATGGGAGATATAGTCATCTCGGTGGAAGCATCAATTCCTAGCACCTAGCTAATTGAAAAGTAGGTGTACTAGAGTAGTATTCTTCAAATGAATCCATAGGAAATGGGGGTCTTTCATCACTAGAGAATCTTCAAAGTTGGTTTCCTGGGCCCTTGGGTTTCTGCAAAGGTAATTTACACCTTTTGTAACTTGTATCCATGGTCTGATACTCTTCTAATAGATCACTTATCCTCAATTTGGTTTTCATGAATGTGTCAAGCTGAAAAACTATGCAAATATAATCTCATTATGATAATAAATTGTGAACCATTAGGGGAATAAATTTCCCTCATTTTAGGGTTGTATTTTTTAGTTAGTTCCTTAACCAGTTCCATGTTGATAAACACATTAGGCATCACAAACTTTTCCAAATTAATTTTCCATGGATTTGAGATAGGTATGTTTTTGTACTTCTTTCTGTAATGATATATAAATATATCATAGCCTCTCTACAGAGTCCATACATTTCCAAGATTGTTATGATTATCTTCCAATGTTTCACATGAAGGATTGAATTGAGTTGTTCTCCTAGATTTTGGTCCAGACATAGGACACTGTTCTATTAGGTCTTTGTTTAATGGTCTAGCCTCTATTTTTTGTCTCTTTACTTTTGGTTTTTTTTTGGTTTTATCCATCTCAAAAACCCTACTTGCATAGTACTTCAAGAAATTTTTTATAAAACACGTCGACTGAGTCAAGAGCACTTACTTAAATGCCATGGTTCCTGAGCTGCTTGATTTCGTCTAATTTTTCCTCCTTGATTTTCAACCACAACTCTAGTGCTTTTGATTTCTCAAGAGTTAGATATATCAATATTTGGCTCACTTGAAGCATTTTTGTTTCATAAATTACACTCATTCCACCCTTCTAATCAATTGTAATATTAATGGCAGTTCACTCTTCGATGGCTTGATTAGTCATGTCAATCAGGTGAGACATTATTTCATAATGTTGAAGAGACTTTACTTACATTGTCAAGGATGACCTTTTCTTTCTGTAATGTGTCATTGATCCCTTTTCAAAATGTCAAAGAGACATTTTAATTTCTTTCTTCAATCCCACAAGGTCTGCTCAATGGTTGGACTTCAAGTGCTTCCTTCCTTGAACTTTTGACATATGAATGTCGATGGGATTGGTGAACATTTCTCTCTAATAAGCTTATGTCTGTCTCCTTGACATACCCGTGTTCCCCCTTTCACCAATGTTTCTTCAAATAACCTCTTTTGTGTCTTTAAAATGTCAAAGAGACCTGTAGTTATCTCTCTTTGATGTCTCTTAGTCTCATTGACAATATGTGCTTGTAGTTGTGTTCCTATTGTTAGAAAGTTGAAGAGACTTTTATCAATGTTTGTTTGATGCCCATATTTCTCTTCTACATCTTTCTCTTGCTTGTTATCATGGTTCCAATGAGACTTCTTCATTTCTCACTTGGACACACTGATGTCTCTTTGATATTTCCACTATACTTATTCAACTAGGTTATACCAGTAATCTACCTTTTATTTTATAATAATCTTTGGATGTCTGAGAGATGTTTTTCTATTTCTTGTATGAAAAATTATCCTATATCCTTAGAGTATTGATGTTACTGTGTTTTTTTAGAGGGACGAGTTAACTTTTCTCTTCGAAGCATCCAAGTCTCTTTGAAATATTGCTCTCTAGATTGTCGGAGAGACATTTGAGATGTCTCCTCAAAGCATGACAGTCTCATCAAATTTTTCATCAACATTTTATTGATCTTGTCGAGGAGACTATGGTGAAGCTTTCTTTGACATGGATTTGTCTTGGTGACATACCATGTACCAGTGAGGAAGTTCTTTAAGGAGGGAATTTATTTCAAGGTGATAATCAAAGGCTTTATTTTATGAGCTATGTACAAAAATTTATGTTTAATGTCAAATATAGTACAAGATCAAGGGAAATGGTGGTTCATGATGGAAATGGAATGATAAATAAAAATGGAAGCATGTGAAAACCAAGGTGGATTTTTTAGCTCCAACAGTGGCTCCAGTTCAGGATGAATGAACATGAGGTCATTGCAAGAATCCAGAAATGATCTTTAGGAGGCAGAGAAGGGTGAATGTGGTTAAATGGGATGGAGGGGGAAGGGAAACCTAAAACTACTGTGCATGGAATAATTATAATTTAAGCAAAGAAGTGTTTAAGGAATTGTCCATGCATTGGAAATTCTAGATATTCTCCTATCATATTTTGAAGATAGTAAGAATATTCACCACTTCTTTGTAATAACAAATGGTCCTATTTAAAGGCTCTTCAAATTTTCCATGTTTCCCTTAGTCTTTCCATCATCCAATAATAGAACCATACTTTCATTTACTTCATGCTTTCTTTTCCTTTATCACACACAAGTACTTCATTTGTGACTACATTTCTTTGTGTTGTAACTCCCCGGACTTCAACCTTCTAATGTCACCCACTCCCCTCGCCAACTAATCCATTCTATCATCAATGGGTTCCGTGGATATCCAAGTCTTCTTTGGAGCATAAACTTATATACTAGTAAAAGGTTCTCGCATGCAACCTTGGTTGTGTCCCATAAACCAATTCAAAGTAAGTATTTCTAGCTGACTTCTTCACTGGGTGGATTTATTCCGCCTAGACCGCCAACATCAATTTAGAATCCCAAGCCTTTTATTGTTGTTTAGCATCCTTTTAATTATTCCTTTGTGGATACTCTTTGTCACTTGATTTAGCCTACCTATTTTTGTGGATGATATGGGATGCATATGGAATTGTTATGCCATTTGTCCTACAAAGCCCTTTAAACTCTTCTAATTTGAAGCACATACCTTTGTCTCTGCAGAATTATACTTATAGGTGTTCCAATTCTAGTGATGATATTCCTCCATCAAAAATTATCACAACCTTTACTAGTGGCTTGTTTTGTGTAGGGGATGGATTCTATCCATTTGTAAAAATAGTCAAATGCCACTCAGGAATCCATTTATAGCCTCCACTATATTTCTCACTGGACTAGATTTCTCTAGTATTTCCTGATGAAATGGAGCTTCAACTTGCATTGGTCTGAGTGGTAGTGCTCCCTGATACTTCATTTTTCCATAAAACCTTTGACAAGCTTCACACTTTTGCACATAAGCAAAAGAGTCATTGAAGAACCTAGGCTAGTAGTATCCAGCTCTTAGGATCTTGTGGGCAGTGGTCTTGGCCAAAAAATTTCCTCCATGGACTCCTTCATGCATCTCCTTCAATACATGGTTTGCTTGTGATTCATCTAAGCATAACAACAATACTCCATCTTTGTTCTTCTAGTATAAGTCTCCATCCATAAAGACATACTTTGAGGCATGCAACTTCAAGGTTCTTTTTTTATTTTCATTCAAGTCTTTAGGACATTTATGGTTTTTGAGATAATATATTACATTAGCATACCATGGGGTGTTCTCTATGCTTGCAATCATACCTTTCTTCCCCCCCTATGTTACAGATTTGAGATGCCTCAAGATTGGATTCAACCATGAGCTTAGCCAACCCCTGTCCTGTTACCAATTTGGTGATTTGGATTTCAATGTCAAACTCTTGAATTCTATTAATCCATCTACACCTCCTCCCTGTGACTTCAATCTGTGCAAATACATCCTTAACTATAGTGTTAGGGACATAGGCAATTACCTTAGCACCTACCAAATAAGGTCTGAAAGCTTTTATGACTTTCACAAGTGCATACACTTGCTTCTCTATAATTTCATATTTTAATTCTTCTCCTTGAAGGGATTTGCTAAAGAATGATATTGGTTGCTCATATCCTTCATCATTTTTTTGTAACATCACTATTGTAATAGTGTGATAAGATGCAAATGAGAAAATCTGAAATGGTTTATTGAAGTCAGGCAATTTCAACATTGGGGCCTCCTTGATTTCTCTTTTAATAGATATGAATGCATCAATTGCTTTTGTTGTCCAATCAATCCTAGCACCCTTCTTCAAAAATTTTGAAATGGGCTTGAAAATCTCAAAAAAAATTGATATAAACCTCCTTACAAAGTTTATGTACCCATAGAAAGACTGAATGGCTTTTACTGTCTTTGAGATAGGAATATTATCTATAGCATCCACTCTCTTAGGATCAATTCTTACCCCATCCTTGGATACTATGTGGCCCATCAATTTACCTTCAGTCACAACAAAATGGCACTTCTTAGGGTTTAAGGAAATACCATACTCCAGAGCTTTGAGGAATATCTTCTCTAGATGTTCAACATGGTCTTTTTCTTTTTTAGAATATGTTGTGAGATCATCTTGATACACCACCATTATTGTATTGATCAGGTCAGCAAAGGCAATGTCCATAGCTCTTTGGAAGATGGCACCAGTATTTGTGAGGCCAAATGGCATCCTTACATATACATATGTGCCCCAAGGTGTAGTAAATGCAGTCTTATACTATTCTGATTCTTTTACTTTCACCTAGTTGTACCCTAAAAAACCATCCATCATGGACAATAATTCACATCTTGTTACCCTTTGCAACATAGCTTCCATGTTTGGGAGGGTATAATTATCTTTAAGAGAGGAGACATTCAAATTTTTAATATTCACACACAACCTTATGTCTCCATTCTTCTTCCTAACAGGCACCAAGTTGGAAACCCAAGTAGAATGTATGATGGGCTTGATAATATCTCTTTCTCTGAGCTTCATGAGTTCTTCATGCATATTGGGTTCTAGAGTAGGATTTATCGGTCTTTATTTTTGTCTGGAGGGTTTTGCATCAGGCTTCAGTGGGATTTCATGTTGAAATAGGTCTTCTCTATATGCTTTAAAGTCATCGTAAGACCATGCAAAAATATGCTTATATTTTCTCAACAATGTGATCAACATCTTTCTAATTGTAGGGCTTATCTTCTTTCCAATGTACACCTTTTTGGAGCCAATTCAGTTCCAAGATTAATTTATTCAATATCTTCCCTTCTTACTAGTGTTTGCTTCATAACTACTCGGTCATTCCCATCGAACACCCTTTCTAATGCCACTAATCCTTTAGGGATCTTATTTTTTTTGAGTTGCACTACTTCTTGACCAAACACGGTTTATTTACTGTCCACTTCTTCAACAAATGCATTGAAATCAATTTCTTGAGCCTCATACTAATCAATGCAGTGTAAGAACTTGATCAGATTTGTGTCATCATTGAACACCTACCAATTGTAAATGTTGTTAGGAATTGTAGGTCTAGTCATGAATTCTACTTGTGAGATACCTGCTAAGGTAATGCCATCCCTTTTCAATGCCACATTTTCCAAGAAGTCAGCCATTAAGTTTTTTGATATATCCACCTAGTCAATGGAGAAGGCATCAAAGAGCTCTATAGTATCCCACACTGCATTTTTGTATTGCTTAAATTTTATTTTTTTGTAGAATACTTTGACCTTACTTGTGAAACAACCAATTTTGAATCTTTGAAAATGGCTAATACTTTGATCCCATGCTTTGTGGCAATGTTTAAACCTAGCAACAATGCCTCATACTCTGTTATGTTATTTGTGCATTCAAATGTCAACAAAAATGAGTATTTAAATATTGTGCCATTTGGTGAAATGAAAATAATCCCAGCTCCATT
>VDFB02320193.1:0-21538 GCA_007258455.2 Sequoia sempervirens
CTTAGTGACATTTGTAAATGCAATCTACTAGAGAGAAGAATGATACTACTTGAGATGCATACTAAAAAATAACAGCAAAGGACAAGATAATAAAGCTCAAACCCTGCATAGTAAAGTGGAGATTTTAACAGTGAGTTTCCTTACCCCCTTGCTGACCTTAAGGGTTTTCCAAATGCTTTTGGCAGTGTTAGACAAGGCAAATGTAATCGTGAATGACTGTCCAAATGAAGTAACAATGGTAATCATAGGTTCATTGTTTCTTCTTAGCCATTAATATTGTATAATGGAGGTAGTGGATTGCATGTTTGAGCAACGTTTTGAGACTCAACAAAGATGGGAGAATAGTGAATAATACCTTGTGGACTGTGAAGTAGTGTCAATAAGGTTGAAGGATCTTAAGAACTACAATACTATGAAACAATGAGTCCCCTATAGTAAGTAGGCAGTCTATAGGGCATAGTTTGATTTTATTTAAGGATGCTCATGAAAGGAATCTTCAAGTGATAGTGAGTGAGCTATTTGAGATTGTAGCTGAGGGTGCAATACCCAGTCTTAAAGAAAGTTAGTAAAGCAGTAAATGTGCAAGAAAATTGAATTGTACACAACAAACAATTCACAATGTTACCTTCCATAATGCCTTGAGTTTGAAGACAAAAATCTCATTGTATCTTCATGATGAAAGTGGTCACCTTAATGGTCAATCACTGGCAACCATGATTTTAAAACATGCTATTGTGCTTATGAAGGCAACATTTTAAGCAAGGCAGTGAGTGGTGGTTTGGAACAATGGCAGGTATGAAGGACTTGTTTTATATGCATACTATGCAGTCTAACTTAAGACATCGTTCTTAGAAGAGATTAAAGGTGGATTATGGAACTCAAGGGTTACCATGAAAAGGATTAAAGCAAAAACTGAGATCTATTTAAAAGCCACGGTCTTGAAGATATTAAAGATGTCACATGCAAAACCCTAGTAGCTGGAGTAATGAATACAGTGCCAAAGTGGATAGTGTGCTGGGGAAGATTTAGGAGATCTCCACATTATCTAATTACAGGGAAATACATCATTTATTTATTTTTTTAATTAAAAGAAATCATTCTAAACCCTATATAGGATACATTGATACCTAAAAAGCATCTAAAGGAATTTGAGATTATGCAAATATATACTGAAGTAACATTCATAAGGTCAGAAAATCTTGATCACTCTCTAGAATAGCCCATTAAACATAAGTTGTGCTTGAATGCAATTACATAATTCATATAACATAATCCACGCTGCATATCAACCAGAGTTATAGGCTCTTATTGCAGCAAGAGGTAATCACTCTTCGATCATGTTATAATTACATCCTATCTTGTTAAACTTGAGACAACCGAATGCACCCAATGATGATTATTGACACCTACATTATACAACCTGAATTAACTACATTATATGAGTGCCTCCATTTCTATCACAACATAGCCACATTAAACTTGGGTCACACATGAATGCATCCTATATTTGTTATAGCACAACTATGCCACATGACTAATAGAGTTATGGATCACATAATTATAGTCACAAGAATCTGTTCCTTGGTTGTGATCTTATGGTGATTCCACACAACAAAATCTAGACATGAAATTCTCAAACCCTTAACCTCTAAAAATGAAATCTGATGAAATGTTGCTTTAAAATATGATTTTCAAACCTGAACTACAAATTTGACTTCACAACTGAATTATGCAAAAGACAATGACTACCCTCAACCGGGTGATATCTTCTTTGAATTTTTTCTTTATTTTTCCCAAGAAAATCATCCTTAGTTCTCCACAAACTGTCTCAAGTAGAGCAAAAACACTGTCGCAATAAATCAGGCGCGAACTCACTTTTCTTTATGTTGGCCACAATTTGATTTTTTTAAAATTTTTCATGTTTGATGAAAATTCGATGAAAATGATAGCCGACATTTCGACGAACCCCAGGTTCATCAAAATTTTGATGAACGTCAGGGATAAACTTTCAAAAAATTGGAAATTACACATCAAATTTTACAAGCACCCGATGAACATCGAATTTTACATATTTCGTCAAAAAATTTCGTCGGATTTTGCAGTCAAATGTATTAGTGTCACTTACCTTCTCTCTCAAAAAGTCAAATTTTATAGATATATGCTTGGTCTTTGAATGTAGCACCAAATTATTAGAAATGTTAATAGCACTTGAGTTATCACAGAATATAATAATAGGATCATCATACACAACTTTGATATCCTTCAACATCTATTTCATCCACAGTACTTGAGTACAATTATTAGCAGTAGCAATGTATTCTACCTCTGCAATAGATAAAGAAATAACATTCTACTTCTTACTCAACCATGAAATCAGTTTCTTTCCCAAGAAAAATGCTCCACCACTAGTACTTTTCTTGTCATTCACATCTCTTGCAGCAATCAACATCAGTAAAGGCACTCAAATTAAGATAATCATCTTTAGGATACCATAGGCCAAAATCAATTGTCCCTTTCAAGTATTTGAAAATTCTCTTCACAACAGTCACATGAGATCCTTAGGATTAGCTTGAAATCTAGCAACAATACATACATCATTCATGATATCAGGCCTATTTTGAGTCAAATAAAGTAATCCACCAATCATTGATCTATATCTTGTCTGATTTTCCTTCGGAGAATCATTATCAGTTGTCAAATTGCATCTGGTCACCATGGGTGTACCAATAGGCTTTGAATATTCCATACCGAATTTCTTCAACAATTCCTTCACATACTTGGACTGAGATATAAAAATCCCTTTATCTAACTGAGTAATTTGAAATCCCAAGAAGAATTTCATCTCTCCAATCATTGACATTTCAAATTCATTTTGCATCTCATTAGAAAACTTCATTCACAAGCTATCATCTCCTCCAGATATGATATCATCAACAAAAACTTCCACAATCAAATCTTTATCATCATTCTTGAAATACATATTACTATCAGCACTACCTTTGTTCAAGTTTCACCAAGTACTTATCCAATCTGGCATACCATGCTCTAGGGGCTTGCTTAAGACCATACAATGCTTTCTTCAATCGACACACCATGTCTTCCTGATCAGTCAACTGAAATCCATTAGGTTGCTCAACATATACCTCTTCTTCCAATTCGCCATCTGCAAAAGCAGACTTGACATCCATTTGATAAACCTTGTAGTCTTTGTGAGCAACATAAGCAAGAAACAATCTCACAGCTTCAATTCTAGCAACAAGGGCAAATGTTTCTTCAAAATCAATACGTTTCATTTGGGAATATCCCTTACAAACCAGTCTTGCTTTGTTTCTAACCACTTCACCTTGTTCATTCAGTTTGCTTCTAAAGACCCATTTAGTTACAATTACATTTTTATCCTTAGGTCTGGGAACAAGAATCCATGTATCATTCTTCTCAATTTGTTGCAGTTCATCTTTCATTGCTTCAACCCAATGCTCATCTTTGCATGCTTCATTCACATTGTTAGGCTCATTCTTTGAAATCAAACAATACTCTTCTGCATTTTTTCTCCTAGTCTAGACACCTTTGTTCTTATCACCTATGATATGATTCTCTGAATGATTCAATCTCACATACCTCAGAGTCTTCTTAGAATGTTCTTCAGCTTCAGGCTCTTCTGGTCTCTCTTTTGTTCTTCCAACAGTTTCTCCTTCTTGATTTTCTTGATTCACTAGAATGATTTAAACTTGACTTGCAGTTTGACCTTGCTTTCATTTGCTTGTACTATCATTCTGATCATCAAAATCATATCCACAGGTTCTGGATAGTGCAACTATGTCTTCATCAACCTTAACATTTTCACTTTCAACCATTTTCTTCAATCTTTTGTTGTAACACTGGTAGGCTTTAATTTTAGTAGCGTAACTTAGAAAGATAACTTCATCACTCCTAGCATCAAACTTTCCTATTTCTTCATCTCTTTTGATATAACACTTGCTTCCAAATATTTTGAAATATCTAACAGTAGGCTTTGACCAGTCCATAGTTGAAAAGGAGTCTTACTAGTATTGCCTTTGATTTGTACCTAGTTAAGTGTGTAGACAATAGTACTCACAACTTCTCTCCAATAGATATGAGGCACATTTCCTTCTAACATCATGGTTCTAGCCTCATCTAGAACTGTTTTGTTCTTCCTTTCCACAACTCCATTTTGTTGAGGGGTCTGCGGTGCAGGTAACTATCTCTTTATTCCATGCTCTTTAAAAAATGAATTAAGCTCACCGGAAGTGAATTCTCCACCTCCTATCTAATCTCAAACACTCAATCTTCAAATCAGTCTCTATCTCAACCATAGCCTTAAATATCTTGAACTTTTCCAAAGCTTTAGACTTCTCTCTTAAGAAAGTAGCCCACATCATCCTTGAATAATCATCAATAAGCAACATGAAGTATTTGTAACCTTGTAAGCTTCTAGTTCTAGCAAGACCACATAAATCAGTATGCACAAGTTCCAACAATCCATTTGAATTTTTCTGTTTACTTCAAAATGAAATTATTGTTTGCTTTCCTAACTAAAATTCTTTGCATGTGGCATTAGTAGGTTTCATCAGCTTAGGAAGATCTCTCACAGCCTTAGTGGAACTTATCTTGATAATGTTATCAAAATTAACATGACACAATCTCCTATGCCATAACCAACTCTTATCAACTTGAGCAATCAAACAACTTTTACTAGCAGCATTCAGATGAAAGATATTACCTTTTGTTTGTGTACCTGATGCAATCATATTTCCAGAATTTCCCAATAGTTTTCACTTACCATCCATGAACTGAAGATTGTATCCCTTATCAACCATTTGACCAACACTCTAAAGATTATGCTTCAAACCTTCAACATACAAGATATCATCAGTGTTATGCTTACCATCAAGAGAAATGCATCCTCTTCCATGGATCACACTAGTTGTGTTATCACCAAATCTCACAACACCACCATCATACTTCTCCAAATTCACAAACTTACTTTTATCTCCTGTCATATGATGAGAACAACCACTGTCAATTACCCATTCATCTTTCTCTTCAACTCGAGCAACTAGGGCTTTCTCCACATTTGTACAATTAGCAGATTCAGTAGACAGGATTATTTTCCTTGATAGCAATAAACACAAATTCATCTTCACTTGCATTTCCTTTGTCAGATTCATCATCTGTTACACCTTCATCAACATCATAGTAACATTTCTTTTGGAATTTAGGCTTGTTAAATCTTGGCTTGGAAACTCTCTCAGGACACCTTAATGCAAAATGACCTATCTTATTACACGAGAAACATTTAATAGGAAACTTTCCCTTATACTTACCTTGTCCTCTAGCTTCTCTTTTCACAATCAATGCTTCGAGTTCTTCAAGCTCTCTTTCTTCATCCAATTGTTTCCTTTCATCCTCATACTTGAATGTCTTTCTTGATGAAATTTCACCTTGATCATATCTATGTATGTCTCTTCCAGAAGTAGTAGCCTTGAATGTAGATTCAACCCTAGGTAGGGAATCACCAAATTCACTCAACTCAAAAGCAGTAAGCTTACCAATCAACATATCTCTGGTAACATTTGTCACAGTTCGGAGCTCTTCAATAGCACTAGCCTTTAATTTGTAAGAATCAGGTGAAGATCTAAGCACTTTAGCAACAATCTCTGATTCATCTATCTATCCACCAACACATTTGATACCACACACAAGTTCATTTACTCTTTGTATGAAAGTAATAATATTTTCATCATCACCCATTTTCAACTTGTCATATTTTCCTTTCAGACTTTGTAGCTTAGCAATCTTCACATATGCATCACCTTCATACAAGGTCTCCAACTTCTTCCAAATCTCATAAGAAGTCTTCAAATCCATCACATTTGTCATCTCAGTATTAGTCAAAGCACTCAACAACGCCTCCTTATCCCTAATATTATATTCAACATCCCTAATCTCAGCAGAAGTAGTAGGACCATTATGTGGAATAACATATATATTTTTTGTAATGATCCAGTAGGGTTCACCAATCCATCTCAGATGGCACTCCATTTGAGCTCTCCACAAAGAATAATTTGTTCCATCAAATCTAGGACTGTCCTTCTTATAAGTCACCATCCCAGATCACCTCAAGCTGTTAAACTTCTTCCAAGGAACCCCAAGCTCTGATACCAATTGTTGGCAACTCAAGGGCAGACAAATGAGGGGGGGGTGAATCAGTTGTCACCGAGTCTCAAACTTATTCAACTTATTAACCTTAATTTCAGATCTGATCATTAATCATGAAATCATAAGTGAACAACACATCAAAAGCACACAACACCAAGATTTTTACGTGGAAACCCTATTAGGGGAAAAACCACGGTGGAGGTCAATCCACAAGATTGCGCCCTGTTAAAAAGTATAAGGAAATATGAATGGGGAATGCACATGCATTCAAGCCATTGCCTAGAGCTCACTACTCAAATACAACAAGGCTCACTGCCCAAGGAAGACACACTATCTTACAGAAAGATTCAAATTAAAACCATCTGGATTTGAACTAAGAAAATAGCATCTGCTAATGCCTGGTTACAGTTCTGATTAAGCACATGAACACTTCTTCACTCTTCTTTACTCTCTGCTCTACCTTTGAATGATCTATTTTTTATTCTCACATAGGACTCATACACTTCACATTCACACCCACACGCGTGCCTTCAAATGATAAAACAATCACTCTTATATATCCGCAACAAGAAATTACATTGCTATAAGTTGACCACAAAAAATATAATAAAATAATTACAAACAGTCGACCCAAAAAAAAAAGATTATTTATGCAAATCAACCAAGGTTAGTCATAACATAGTGAAGACTAAAAACAACATTTCCAACATGAAAACACTTCAATTAATTTCTCCTTGAAGATCCACAACACGCTTCAATTCCTTGTCGGCCAAGAACATGAAAAACATGAACACACAAGAGAAAATCTCAAATCACGAGCACAACGATCAATGCGGACATGCCACAAAGATAAAGAACAAACTAGAAACATCCACAAGCATCATGAAACACCAGAGAAGCATCCACAACAACTGAACTTACTGAAATCACATAATCTTCAATCAGGAACACTAACTAAAGTGACAAAAAAACTATCAGAATGAAAATCACCATAACTCGATCAACTCTTCATGCGGATCTCTGAAATTCAACGTTGATAAACTAGACATACTCAACAAGAAACCCTTTAGTCGACAACCTCATAACAACAATGTACTAAACACATCGACATAAAGAACTTCACTTCACCTCTGACAACCTGTAGCACTTCTTATTACAATTTTCTCAATATCCTCAACATATACAACTTCCAATGCAACAATGCTAATAGTGTTGACATCAATAAAAACCACATATCAACAACACAACCACAACATCCAACAGATTTTAGTATGACTTGGGTCTTGGCTTGAATTTTCTTCATTTGGATGGCATTTTGGAGGAGTTTTGGAAGGTTCTTTTTTGGCCTTTTTGCTGCATCCGACCATGAGTTTCTAGAAATACATGTGTGGGATAGTTTGATTTTTTTGCATAAGTAACTTCAAACAAAATTTTGAAGTTAGTTATTTCTTTCCAATAGTGTGGTAGCTTATTTTTTGGAGTTATCTTTCAACAGGAGATAGCATTGGGACTCATTTACAAGCATGAACAACTGTTGTAACACCTTTTGATCAATAAGTTAATCTATTTTACGTTCTCATTTTGTTGTTTTATTGTGAAAGATTTTAAAAATGGTTGATGAAATCTATGTTGGAACTATTTTCCCTTTGATTTTTTCCTATTTTCTTTTCCTTTATGTAGTTAATATGAATTATTGCAGGCCATAACATGTGTTGAGTTAGTTTAGGAAATAGTCTAAGTTGTGAAGACATTTTACTTCCTTCTAGATGTTGTCCTTGACATTTTTAGCCTAGTTAAGAAGCACTGATGCAAAGACATGAATTTTTGAGTTGTGTAAGCCACTGTTTCAGTTGTTGATCATTCTTGTGTAAAAGCAATAGTATTATGCTTGGGATCATTTTCGTGAATCACCCATAGTATAGGTTTCATTTCATGTATTCTTTCTTACCCTTTCCCTTGGAAAAATAGTGGAATAGTTTAGGTGATTACCATTTAGGAGCCAGCCTTATCTGGAGGTCCACTCCAAGATTTAGGTGATCCAAAACCTAGGAGTGTTCCCATGTTGCTCCAAATTGCTAAGTTCTACAACTTAGTAGGGTGCAGATTTGAAGAGTTAACACGAAGTATCACTCAGGAGAAGTGATTGGTCATATAACCTAGATGAAACTTGTTTAAGCTTATACACACACTCACAATAGAATGGTTGAGTCAAGTCATAGTATTGGGAACTGGTAAGTCATCCTTAGAATGATGTGTTTGCATTAGTAAGGATCTTGATTACTGTTGAGTGCATTCTTGGATGATGTTTATATGTTTGGAGCTTATGGGTTCTTCCTTATGTTACTATGCTTGATTGTATGGTTGAATGAGTATTTGAGATATATGCCTATATCCATATATATGCACATGTCAATATACATGTATGTGTGATGAAATGGGATGTCCATACTAGTATTTCAACATATGTATGATTATGCATATACATATATAGATGTTAATTTGATGTTATATGAGGACATAATCATATGGTCATAGTCATTGAAGTATCGAATGGACTATTTGATCATCGTATTGCTACATAATTTATATATATTTGTGAGTGTACGTGCATATATATGTGTGTGTGTGTGTGTGTACATATATACATGTAAGAATTAATGCTTATATAGAAGTGTATATTATATATATATAGGTACTACATATATATATAATATATAGTGTGTTTTTATATATAAGGTCAGTTCATTTGATAAATGAAGGCTGATTATTATAAATGTATAGCGCATGATATAGTGTGAGATATATATATCTAAGTATCATTTTGAATATGGTATTATTGTGAATATATCACTTGGCCATAATCGTTCAATTATTGAGTGGATTATTGCTTTATTGCTTTGAACGATATATGTATATGTACATATATGTGTCTGGATATATATATATATACACACACACATATACACACATGGGCATTAATGCTTATAAAGAGGAGTGTGTGTGTGTGTATGTATATATATGTGTATGTGTATATGTATATATGTATATATGTATCTATATAATATTATTATATTAAATAGAGGTTGATTTGTATATCTGCTATTTAGCAAAGTATACATATATATACGTATATATATAATATACATGTTAGGCTGAATTTAGTGGATATATATAAGCACTTATAATAAGGCACAATGCTAATACTAATTTGCACATAAAAGCTTGAAAATATTTGGCATTTATTAACCCCGTGCTACTTAAATTAGAGTGAATATTATCAAATTATATTAGCTACATAAATGCATATAGTGCATTGGATGAGCATAGCGCATAACATGTAATTCATGTGCAAAGCATATATGGTGCACTATATAGAGGTGGATACTTAGCACAACATACACATGAAATGTATTACACTTAGTTAAAGAACAAACACATAATGTAGAATGTTGTATTAACAGCATGAGGCATAGCTAATATTGACAACACTATTCATTGCCATTGAACATAGCTAAGACTTGGTCAAAATAAAACATGGCAACGTGTTGTTAATGAATAGAACAACACTTTGATAAGTGTAGAGGTTGATTCACTTCATTTGTGTCAATTACTCAACCCAAGACCAAGTCAATTGTATTATGTGTTGCCTGGTAAACATTACCAGTTTCCTTGGATAAACCTACACCCAAATGAATAGGGAGGTTGTTGATACATGACACCATTATATGGAAACTCTATGTACTCTATAGAATTCTATCCTGGTTGCAATTCGACTGTCATCATTTGGGCATGTGCACATTTGAATTATTCTTTTGCTGTTGTCAAATAGAATGGTCAATTTGTAGCATTTTATGTTGAGTTTATACTTAGTTTGCTACCACATTTTAGATGTGTGTTGTGAGTCGACTTGCATGGAGAAAGCTATCAAATAGCATTCCTTTTCTATAGGCTACAAAGTCTCCATTTTCTATATAAATAGATAGGCAAGTTCTCTCATTTGGATGCATCATTAAGTTGCACTTAGCTACAAACTTATTTTGTTGCAATTAATCTGAGAGTTGTAAATTTTGAGAGCTGAGAGTATTTGTGTTAGATTTGTGAATTACTTTGTGAGTGCTTATTGTTATATTGAGAAAAGAGTCATAGTGAAGTATTGATTTGAGAGAGTTAATTGAAGCTAGAAGTTGTTGTTGGAAGGTTGTGCATCAAGTCAGTCAATTGGTTAAGCGTATTATAGGCATGAGGATCTAGTCTTCTCTTATTTGTCTTTATTTATGAAAGAATGAGATTTGAATGCTTTGTTTGAACTGCTTGAGAATACATGCATTAGGAAATCATAGCATTTGATTTAGAAAGGAAATAAAGTTGCTTTATGCTTTTCTGTGAAAGTGTTTGTACATACTCCATGATAGGAGTGTTTGGTTTTCATTGGTATTGCATACCAGAAATGACAAAATATGATTAAATGAAGTGTATTAATAATCCTATATACACTATATGGGAATTAGATATTGATGTTCTATACATAGATAGTTTAGAATACATGTATAATGTGAAATATGTCAATGTCATGAAGCGACTTGGCATTGTTATCTAATTATTATAGGTGTTGGAAACACAAGGGCAGACAACTAAGAGGGGGGGTGAATCAGTTGTCCCATAAATTTAAAACTTATTAACTTTATCAAGCTTATTATCATATCTAATTATTAACCATGAAAGCATAAATCATAAACACATCAGAAACACGCATAACACCAAGATTTTTTATGTGGAAACCTTGTTAGGGGAAAAACCATAATGGAGGTCAGTTTACAAGATTATACCTTGTTAAAAGTATAAAGAAATATGAGTGGGGAGTGCACATGCATTCAGGCGCACTGCCTAGAGCTCACTGCTCAATTACAATAAGGATTACTGCCCAAAGGAAGACACTATCTTACAAAAAGATTCAGATTACATTCAAAGGGATTTGAACTGATAAAATAGCATCTGATAATGCCTAATCACAGTTCTAGTTAAGCACATGAACACTTCTTCACTTTTCTTCACTCTTCTTCACTCTTCTTCACACTCTGCTCTACCTTCGAATGATTTAGAACATTATTTGTGCACACACACATTCAACATACTTCAAATGAAATAAACAGTCACTTATATATATTTGTAACAAGAAATTAAACTGCTACATGTTGACTTTAATGAAAATAATAAAATGATAACAAACTGTTGGCCCAAAAAAATAACAATTATTAATGCGAATCAACCAAGGTCAACCACAACTTAGTGAAGACCCAAAATAACATCTTTGAACATGAGCCACCTTCAAAAATTATTCCTCGAAGATCCACAACATGCTACAAACACCTCGTCGGCCAAGAATATGAAAAACATGAACATGCAAGAGAAAATCTCGGATCATGAGTGCAACGATCAATGTGTATGAGCAACACAGATACAGCATGACATAGAAACATCCAAAAACATCATGAATCACTAGAGAGGCATCCACAACAACTGAACTGGCTGAAATTGCATCATCTTCATTCAAGAACACAAACTGAAGTAATAAAAGACTGCTAGAATACAAACCTTCATGCCGATCTCTAAAACTCAATGTGGATAAACTAGATACTAAAAAAGAAACCCTTTATTCCACAACCTCTGATCATCAATGTACTGAACTCACCGACATATTGAACTTCACTTCACCATTGATAACCTGCAACTCATTTCATTACAATTTTCTAATATCCTCGACATATACAACTTCTAATGCATTAATGCTAATAGTGTTGACATCAATGACAACCACATATCAGCAACACAACCACAACATCCAACAATATCCCCCTTTGGCATTGATGGCAACACATCATGTGAAAAACACCATCAACTCAACTATCTCCAACACTTACTACCCCTTAGGTTCTGACTCTTTTTTCCTCAACTCTTCCACATGACTTTTCTCCTCAAGAGGTTCTTCTCCCTAGAAAGTTTTTCACATTTCTCTTCTCCCCCTTTTACATCAATGACAAAGATCTCTAAGCTATGAACCACATATCTGAACATCTGAATCATCTGACTACTCCCCCTGAGTAGCAGACACCACAACATAAATTTGAATCAAGATATGAATATAAAAATCATGAACTGATGCAATGCAATGCATCTTATTTCTGATTAGGAGGGGTAATCACCCCTAACTTCCCTCTGAGATACTCAAAAGTATCCTTAGGCAACGACTTCGTAAAGATATCTACAATCTGCTCCTTAGTAGGTACATACTCCAAACTAACTTCCTTTTCACTCACCTTCTCTCTCAAGAAGTGAAACTTGATAGATATATGCTTGGTCTTTGAATGAAGCACCAGATTCTTACAAATGTTAATAGCACTTGAATTATCACAAAATATAGCTATAGGCTCATCATACACAACTCTAATATCCTTCAACATCTACTTCATCCATAATACTTGAGTACAATTGTTAGCAACAACAATGTATTCATCCCCTGCAGTAGATAAATAAATGGCATTTTGCTCTTTACTTAACCATGAGATCAACTTCTTTCCCAAGAAAAATGCACCACCGCTAGTACTTTTTATGTCATTCATATCACCAGCCTAGTCAGCATCAGTAAAGGCACTCAAAGTAAGATCATTATCTTTAGGATACCATAGGCCAAAATCAACTGTTCCCTTCAAGTATCTAAAAATTCTCCTCACAGCAGTCACATGAGATTCTTTAGGATCAACTTGAAATCTTGCAACAATACATACAACATTCATGATATCAGGCCTAGTTTGAGTTAAATACAATAATTCGCCAATCATTGATTTGTATCTAGTCTGATTTTCCTTCAAAGAATCATCATCTATTGTCAACTTACATCCAGTCACCATGGGTGTACCAACTAGCTTTGAATCTTCCATACCAAATTTCTTCAACAGTTCTTTCACATACTTGGACTAAGATATAAAGATCCCTTTATCTAACTATGTAATTTGTAATCCCAAAAAGAATTTCATCTCTCCAATCATTGAAATTACAAACTCACTCTACATCTCATTAGAAAAATTCATGCACAAACTATCATCTCCTCCAAAAATGATATCATCAAAAAAAAATTCCACAATCAAATCTTTATCATCATTCTTGAAATGAAAATTACTATCAGCAGTACCTTTGTTAAATCCAAGTTTCAGCAAATACTTATCCAATCTGGCATACCAAGCTCTAGGGGCTTGCTTAAGTCCATACAGTGCTTTCTTCAACCGACAAACCATATATCCCTGATCAGTTAATTGAAATCCATCTGGTTGCTCAACATACACCTCTTCTTCTAGCTCACCATTTAGAAAGGCTGACTTGACATCCATCTGATAAACCTTGTAGTCTTTGTAAGTAGCATAAGCAAGAAACAATCTCACAACTTCAATTCTTGCAACAAGAGAAAAAGTCTCTTCAAAATAAATTCCTTCCATTTGAGAATATCCCTTACACACCAATCTTGCTTTGTTTCTAACCACTTCACCTTGCTCATTCAGTTTGTTTCTAAAGACCCATTTAGTTCCAATGACATTTTTATCCTTAGGTCTAGGAACAAGAATCCATGTATCATTCTTCTCAATTTGTTGTAGCTCTTCTTTCATTACTTCAACCCAATGTTCATCTTTACACACTTCATTCACATTAGTAGGATCAATTTTTGGAATAAAACAATATTCTTCTACAATCTTTCTCCTAGTCTGGACACCTTTGTTCTTATCACCAATAATATGATCTTCTGAATGATTTAATCTTAAATAACTCAAAGTCTTAGAATGTTCTTGAATTTCAGGCTCTTCTGATCTCTCTTTTGCTCTTTCACTATTTTCTCCTTCCTCTTGATCTTCTTGATTCACCAGAATTATTTGAACTTGATTTGAAGTCTGAACTTGCTTTCCTTTGTTTGTACTATCATTCTAATCATCAGAATCATATCCATAGGTTCTAGATGGTTTAGCTATGTCTTCATCAACCTTGACATTTGCACTTTCAACCATTTTCTCCAATCTCTTATTGTAGCACTGGTAAGCCTTGCTTTTAGTAGAGTAACCCAAAAAGATTCCTTCATCACTTCTACCATCAAAATTTCCTAAATCTTCATCTCTTCTGATATAACATTTACCCCCAAAGATTTTGAAATATTTAATAGTAGGCTTATGACAAGTCCATAGCTCAAAAGGGGTCTTACCAATATCACCTTTGACTTGTACCTGGTTGAGGATGTAAACAACAATGCTCACAACTTCTCTCTAGTAGGTATGAGGAATATTTCCTTCTAGCAACATAGTTCTAGCAACATCTTGAATTGTCTTGATCTTCCTTTCCACAACTCCATTTTGTTGAGGGGTCCACGGGGTAGATAATTGTCTCTTTACTCCATGCACTTCACAAAAAGAATTAAACTCACCGGAAGTGAATTCACCACCTCTATCTGATCTCAGACATTTAATCTTCAAACTAGTCTATGTCTCAACCATAGCCTTAAAGATCTTGAACTTCTCCAGAGCTTATGATTTTTCCCTTAAGAAAGTAGCCCACATCATTCTTGAATAATCATCAATAAGCAACATGAAATACCTGTAACCTTGTAAACTTTTGACTCTAGAAGGACCACACAAATTAGTATGCACAAGCTCCAAAAATTCATTTGAATTATGTTGTTTGCTTCAAAATGAAATTCCAGTTTGCTTCCCCAACTGAAATTCCTTGCATATAGCATTAGTAGGCTTTACCAACTTAGGAAGATCTTGCACAACCTTAGTAGAACTTATCTTGACAATATTATCAAAATTAACATGACACACTCTTCTATGCCACAACCAACTTTAATCAACTTGAGCAATCAAACAACTTTTACTAGCAGCATTCAAATGAAAGATATTACCTCTTGTTTTTGTACCTAATGTAATCACATTTCTGGAACACCCCAATATTTTTCACTTTCCATCCTTGAACTAAAGATTATAACCCTTATCAACCATCTCTCTAACACTCAAAAGATTATGCTTTAGACCTTCCACATATAGGACATCATCAGTATTGTTTTTACCATCAAGAGAAATGCATCCTCTGCCACTGATCACACCAGTTGTGTTATCACCAAATCTCACAACACCACCATCATACTTTTCTAGGCTCACAAAATTACTTTTATCTCTTGTAATGTGATGTGACCATCCATTTTCAATCACCCATTCATATTTCTCTTCAACTCGAGCATCTAGGGCTTTCTCCATATTTGTACAACTAGCAAATTTAGTAGACACAGGATTATTTTCCTTGATAGCAATAAATACCCATTCATCCTCACTTCCATTTCCTTTATCAAATTCATCATCTATCACTCCTTCATCAGTAGCATAATAGCACTTTTTTTAAAAATTTAGGCTTGTTATGTCTTGTTTTAGAAACTCTTTTCAGACACCTTGATGCAAAATGACCTATCTTATTGCAGGAAAAACATTTAATAGAAAAATTTCCTTTATACTTACATTGTCCTTTGGCCTCTCTTTTCACAATTAGTGCTTCAAGCTCATCCAATTCTCTTTCTTCTTCATACTTGAATGTCTTTCTAGAAGAACTCTCTCTCGGATCATATCTTTGTTTATCTCTTCTAGATGTAGTAGCCTTGAATGCAGATTCTATCTTGGGAAGGGCATCACCAAATTCACTCAACTCAAAAGTAGTAAGCTTACCAATCAACATATATCTTGAGTAACATTTTTCACAGTCCAGAGCTCTTCAATAGTTGTAGCTTTGGCTTTGTAAGCAATAGGCAAAGATCTAAGCACTTTAGAACAATGTCTAATTCTTCCAACTGTTCTCTAGGACATCTAATTTCACACACAAGTTCATTCACTCTTTGCATGAAAGTAGTAATATTTTCATCATCACCCATTCTAAACATTTCACATTTCCCTTTTAGACTCTGCAACTGAGCAATCTTCACATTAGCATCACCTTCATACAAATTTTCCAACTTTTTCTAGATCTCATAAGCAGTCTTCAAATCCATAACATTAGTCATCTTAGTATCAATCAAGCACTCGACAATGCTTCCTTAGTCCTGATATTGTACTCAACATCTCTAATCTCAGTAGTAGTAGTAGGACCATTCTGAGGTATAATATACCTATTACTTGTAATGCTCCAATAGGGTTCACCAATGCATCTATGATGACACTTCATTCGATTCTTCCACAAGGAATACTTTTTTCCATCAAATCTCAGACTATCCTTCTTGTATTTTTCCATCCCAGATCACCTCAAGTTGTTAAACTTCTTCCAAGGAACAAGCTCTTATACCAATTTTTGGAAACACAAGGGCAGACAACTGAGAGGGGGGGTGAATCAGTTGTCCCAGAAATTTAAAACTTATTAAATTTATCGCTTATCCTTAGATCTAATTATTAACCATGAAAGCATAAATCATAAAACACATAAACACACATAACACCAATATTTTCTACTTGGAAACTCTGTTAGGGGAAAAACCATGGTGGAGATTAGTCCACAAGATTATACCCTATTAAAAGCACAAAGAAATATGAGTGGGGGATGCACATGCATTTTAGGTGCACTCACCTAGAGCTCACTGTCATTACAACAAGGCTTACTGCCCAAAGGAAGACACACTGTCTTAAAGAAATATTTGGATTACATCTGCAGGGATTTGAATTGATAAAATAGCATCTGCTAATGCCTGATCATAGTTTTGGTTAAGCACATGAACACTTCTTCACTTTTATTCACTCTTCTTCACTCTTCTTCACACTCTGCTCTGCCATCGAATGATTTAGAACATTATTCACGCACACACACATTTGGCATACTTCAATTGAAATAAACAATCGCTTATATATATCCGCAACAAGAAATTAAACCCATGTTGGCTTTAATGAAAATAATAAAATGATAACAAACTGTCAGCCCAAAACAATAACAATTATTAATGCGAATCAACCAAGGTCAGCCACAACTTAGTGAAGACCCAAACTAACATCTTCAAACATGAGCCACCTTCAAAAATTATTCCTCGAAGATCCACAACACGCTACAAACACCTTGTCAGCCAAGAATATGAAAAACATGAACATGCAAGAGAAAATATTGGATCACGAGCGCAATGATCAATGCAGACAAGCAACACAAATAGAGCATGATATAGAAACATCCAAAAAAATCATGAATCACCAAAGAGGCATCCGCAACAACTAAACTGACTGAAATTGCATCATCTTCATTCATGAGCACAAACTAAAGTAACAGAAAGACTATCAGAATACAAATCTTCATAACTGGATCAAATCTTCACACAAATCTCTGAAACTCAACGTGGATAAACTAGATATACTAGAAAAGAAACCCTTTAGTCCACAACCTCTGATCATCAACGTACTAAAATCACTGACATAATGAACTTCACTTCACCACTGATAACTTGCAACTCATTTCATTACAATTTTCTCAATATCCTCGACATATACAACTTCTAATGCATTAATACTAATAATGTTGAGATTAATGACAACCACATATCAGCAACACAGCCACAACATCCAACACTAGGAAACCTTGGGAATTATAGGGTTGGCATTACAAAAGGGAAGGAATTAAAGATATAATGTGACATTATGCAAACCACATCAAATATCTTTATTTAAATGATCACTTGATCATACTATAGCCTTGATTGGAACCCCAAGTTTAGATTAACCTATCTAGATGGAGAAGTAAAGAATGAGACCTTGCGTAGAGTTTTACCTACTAGGTTGGGGTTTATACTTGACTACTCATTGAAACCTATGGGTTGAGAATAACCTACTTGGTTGAGTTTTTCAATTGGTCTTGATTGGAACATATAGGGTAAGGTTAACCTATATAATCGGACTAGTCATTGATTGATGACTCTTCCATGATTAGGATGTATCAAGGTTAAAAATAACCTTTGTGATTAACCTAAATCACTTGAGTTTATGGAATTCTATATATGTTTGAAATCGTAGGTGGCAATTACCTAGTGAGTTAGAGCTACTACTTGATTAGTGGTTTTACACTCTTAAATACAAAGTTATAGTATTGACAAGAGTAGACACTTTGTTTAAACCCTTTTAATTAAGGAGATTACACTCTCGAATGGAATCATCCATTTGATATGATGATTCTTCGATTGAGGTCATTCATTGATAAGGTTATACTCTTGATGAGAACCTCTTATTAATGTGATATATTACTAAATGGAATCAGTTATTTATAAATATTTAATCTATGATTAGATGAATTTTATGAAGCTAAACTTTAGATTATAAAGTTATATTTGGGACTAGATTGTCTATTAAAGAGAATAGCTTGTTTGTGCAAAGATAAACTCATATGTTATACTTGGGATAGGAATATCCATTGAAGAGGTAACTTGTGCTTAGGGTTAATTGGTAGAGATACCATAGTCTTTTGGGTAAAAGGGGGATAGGTTATTTATGAGGTTAAGGATTACCTATGGAAGGAAATTACCTAGGCATAGTATAAGAATGGCTATAATCCAAATCAAGCTATAAAAGTGTATGTGAATAGAAAGACTGTCACTCAAAGTACTGGGTGAGAATACTTTCGCCAAAGTAGTGTAAGTTTCCACTATTTACACTATCAGTTTCACCATGTTCCTCTTTTGCATTCTAGTTTAGGATTTTCATACTCGTAGTGAATACGAACATGTGATTAGGTTCTAGTTTGTAGGACACAACACTAAGCTCAGATAGGCTATTGATATGAGGTTTACCAACCAATCTCTTCATTGAAGGGTAGGGCCATCTTGTCATATGTGACAAATGTGCAGAGGACCGCATTTGAGTCTGTGGTTGGCAGAAAAGTGCTTGAGTGATACTTCTCCTCATCAATTGGTAGTTGATATTTGTGGATGTGTGTGCCAGCATTGGGGATAGCTAGAGTGTATGCACCAAAGAGCGAGGACATCCAAAATGTATGTGCCATTGTAGAGACATCAAGACTAGTTTGTATACCTATTACCAAATGAAACTCAAAAGAGCTATGTATGTATCATGTACCCATTTATATGGAAGGATGTAATCTTGAATGAAAAACTTGAGTTTATTCAATATGAAATCAATGTTATGAAAAGATTTGTGAAATTACAATGGAATGCAATTCAAGTTTGGTATTTGTGTTATTTCAAATGTGCATGTAATTTACATTATGGGAAGAAAATTATTTATTGCTATGTTTTGGCATCATGGTTATTCACTTGAGGTGAAAACATTGGAAATTTTACTGAGTAGAACACCGAGGTTGTTACATTTTTGTATTCACCTTTTAGAAATCTCTCCTTCTTGAGATGAGCCAAAATGAGATCACCAACCTGAAAATGTACTTCTTTGCACTTCTTATCAACATACTGCTTGTATTGTTGGTTTCTCCCTCCAATTTGTAATTTGACCTTGTCATTAAGGTCATGAATAGCTTTGGAAAAATCCTCACCATCTGCACTTCTCCTCTCAAAATTACCAAGATCTCTAAGTTCAAATACAACCCTTGGATCTCAAAATTACCAAGATCTCTGAGTTCAAATACAACCCTTGGATGTATACCATATACAATGTAGAATGAGCTCAAACCTATACTCCTATTTGGAGAACCATTATAAGAAAATTTAGTTTATTCCAAATCCATATCCCAATTACCAGGCGTGTTTCCAACAAGACACCTCAACATATTACCCAAAATTTTATTGTCCACTTCTATTTGACCATTTATTTAGGGATGGTAAGCTAAGCTAAAACTGAGGTGGATGCCCAACTTCTTCCAAAGTGTTCTCTAAAAGTGATCCACAAACTTAGTGTCTTTGAAAAATAAGTTAGCTATATTTGTTGTATCACTAGTCTTCTTGCAAGGAATGAAATGAACCATTTTTTAGAATCTTTCCACAACTACAAAAATAGAATCATTACCCCTTTGAGTTCTAGGAAATCCTACAACAAAATCCATACTCACTGAATCCCATGGTCTATGTGGCACAAATAGTGGTTGGTACAAACCAGTGTTTTGACTACTGCCCTTTGAATTTTGTCATATTCTACATCTCTCCACATACCTCTTTACATATACATGTATTCATGGCCAATAATAGTGTGTACTTAGTTGTAGGTAAGTTTTGTCCTACCCAAAATGTCATGCTAGGCTGATACAATGCTTTTCCTTCAAGAGATTCTCCCTCATTGACCATCTAGAAATGCACAACTAATTACCTTTGAACAACAAACCCTCTTGCAACATAAAATCAATCCATGGTCCTCTATATCTGTTGGTAGGACTGTTGTAAGCTTTTTATTCATCTTTGAAATCTACATCATTTTTATACAACTCCCTCAATCTATCAAACCCAACACTATTTTCTTGAATATCTTGTAGCAATATACATATTCTACTTAGTGCATCAACAACTTGATTTTGTGCCCACTCTTATGTTTCAACACAAAGTTAAAACTCTGAAGGTACTCCACCCACTTTGCATGCCTTTGATTTATCTTGTGTTGGTTGTTAATAAACTGAAGTGCATGGTTATCTGTGTAAAGACCATTCTCCTTAGGAAGCAAGTAATGCCTCCACTTCTTCAAAGATTGAACCAATGTATAAACCTCAAGGTCATAAGCTGATTACTTCCTCTTAGCATCATTTGATTTTTCACTTAAATTAAGCAACTAGTTTCCCTTCTTGACTTAGGATAACCCCTATTGCTAAGCCACTAGCATCACACTCCACTTGAAAGACTCTATTAAAATCAGGTAACACAAGTATAGGTTGTTTAGTCACTTTCTTTTTCAAAAATCTAAAACATTTATTAGTCTCTCGAGTCCATTCAAATTGCTTTTTATGCCCTTTTATAGTGTCAAGTATAGGAGCAACTATGCTACTAATTTTTTTGATAAATTTCTATAAAAGCTAGCAAGTCCATGAAAAATTCTTACCTCATAAGCACTCCTAGGTTTTGGCCAATCAACAATGGTGCGCTACTGAATTTGACACCATTTTCCGATGGCCGTTCGTCGATTGTTCAACAAATCTTTGTCGGAAGAGAAACGCAATGGCAAAAATATTTCCATCGTTGTTTTTTCGTGGAAAGGCCGATGTTGAATTAAATGTTGAAATAACGGCGAAGAATTGTCAGTTGACGACATCGTGAAATACCTCGGGATTGTTTTGAAATATCGACGCAAACTTTGTGTATCCACTGACGAATTACACTAGAAGTTTGTCGCCAGTTCGACAAAATGGGAAAGTAGTAGCATTGAAACAA